>QXVZ01002170.1:0-10100 GCA_008931825.1 Phallusia fumigata
CAAAATGCAAAGTAGGGCCGTCGAAGCCCCTAGGCCATTGCACCGGCGTAAATGGATATCCCGTGCGATGCAAGTTCGTCTCTGGCCCTAACGGTAATACTGGGGGAATACCTGCTGAGCAACACGCGTCGTTAAAACCCGGGATGCTAAAATAAAGACATAAAAAACTGGTCGGTATTCCTAATCGGGGTCATCCCGGTTTCCAGCCCCGTGAAAAAAATTTATAATGATTGAGAAAAACCCTTATAAACCTTTAACTGCAATAAAGCTGCTTTTTACATTTGCCTATCTTGAAAATCGTTATTAATCGAATTAGTTAAATTATTTGCGCACGCGTACGATGTTTATGGATTGGCGGGATTGGACAAAAAATTCCCCAGGCAAAAAATCAGTAGAAGTTTCAACAAACAATTTTGCTAGAAACAAAATCAAGTTATTAGCATTGTAAAATTTGGAAATATTTACTGTATGACTTTTTCAGTGGAACTTGTCCAACTGAAACCTTGTCAACTAGATTAACTTAGAATTTGGTAAAACCAATTGTTTATTCATTAAGCACAGTAAAATATGAAAACAAATGTTACTATACGACTTTGACATTACCATTTTTTAGGAACTGCTGTTATGATGGATCACAGGGCTTTCCACAGAACAGATGCTATCAAAGAGGTAACAGAAAAAAACGCCTTATAAAAGTAGTTGATTTTTGCTTGATATCTCTGGTCAAAGTATTTTTTGTCAAGTGTCAAGTGGTATGTAAATCAACAAATCCTTTAGGTTTATAAAACTTCTTTATTGTAAAGCGTTTATTGCTGTAAGAAACAGCAAAAACAACATACTTTAAAATGGCATCAGGAATAAACTAACAGCAATATGGGTCACAGACCAAGCAGCAAAAGTTCCCATTATGATGGCTCTGGGTGGTACAACAGTATAATAACTTATTGTGATAATGCATGAGACTGGAAACAGCTGCAACAACAATACAGTTACCAAATAACCTATAAAAAATGACATGAAAATTTGAAAATAAAAAAATGAAAAATATAGAAACAAAGGTAAAAAGCACAGCAGCTGTACCTTCACACAAATTTGGGGGCACTATGATATTTGAAAATTTATTAAAACCAACTATATGAATGACAACTAAGTTGTGGATTTTAAAAGTGAAAAACACATGTAATGCTTGTTTTGTAATCATAACACTGTTGGTTTTATTAATCGAAACATTTAAATATTACTGACGGGCTTGGTATGTATGGGATTTAGAAATCTTAACAAAAAACCTATCCTAAAATAACTTTCCCCCAATACCTGCCTGTACCCGCCGCTATTTGAGTACATTGTTTTGTGCTGCATGACTCAATGTTAGCATGAACTTACTTGAATACTTGTTGTGTGAAATAATTTATGTTATTACTGATTCTCCTAATTATTATTATACACAGCTTCAAGTACAAGTATTGTTTTTCGTTCAACTGATGATCCATTGAACCCCGGCGGTCAGTATGAGTCAAAAAAACATTACAAGTTTTCATAAACTTTTTCGCTTTACAGCTTGTCAAAATTGAATAAAGTATTATACAAAGGCAGGTTTTTGAATATTTTGTTAAATTTAAATCTGAACTGTCAAATTTTAAATCTTAAATTTTTTTGATTAAACCAAAACGAGCTTGATATATCCTGAATCTTAGTATGGACATGAAAATGTAATTGTGCTGTGTGTGTAAGTGATGTGTTCTAACAGGTCGAGTGTTCGGCGGTGAGGAAAACTACCCAGGTAGTCGATTCAAGCGTGCTGGATGTAATGAGACTACATCTCGTATCAGTTGTGGACCAGCTTATGTTCCCACTAGGTGAGAACATCATCGAATGTTTGGTAGAAATAAAGTCAAAACAACACTAAAATGTTTTTGATTTCATGGATATATTTTTCATTTGTTTTGATGTGTGCACAACTTGAGAACAAAACAAACCCAACTTTGCTGTTAATTACTTAACACTGGCAGGTTTTAAGTAATATTAAAAACATAAAAAAACTATTTAACACACTCTTTCATTTTAAACTTATTTTGACATTTTACCTAAAAATCTTTGACCTTGATAATCTTTTCTTGACTGCATCGACTGATATTTTTCTTTCAGTTCAGACTGTGATCGGTGGGGTTGCTGTTGGGATAAAACCCAAAGTTTCTGTTACAAAGCTTCTTATGTAGGTTAGTTTAAGCCCAGTGGTAAACTTTATGTAGATTTTTTAAACAACAATGCGTTATTTACCAGCTATCGAAATACGAGATAAATGTGCACCCGGCTTTGCAAACCCACCGAGATGCGACGGTAAGTGCTAGTGTTGATTTACACTCTGTTACTTGCTTGTTTTCAAATAAAATTGTGTAAATGTTAAATTTATTACCTGTTTTCAATGGGATACTGATCATTTATGCATGTTTTGAAAACCAGCTTTAGCAAATTCATGACATGGCCCTTCTTGTAAGCAGTGATCTCATACCATGCTATCAAAATTTAATAACGCTGTCATATTAAAATAACTGATGCTATAATTTTAAGGACTGTTTAATTGAGATTGTAACAATGTCAAATCTGGACTGCATAAAAATTAAAATATGTGATACATAATATGTGCAAGTAACATTTTTACCTTTTTGTGATAGATGTTAATGAATGTCTATCCAATCCTTGTCTAAATGGAGGAAGTTGTGACGATAAAATAAATGGTTACACATGCATTTGCCCTGCTGGAACCTTTGGCGATCTGTGCTACATAGGTACCAAGATCTGTGCTACAAAGAAACTAAGTTTTGTTTTATTCTTAAAGATTTCTGCACTGTAAACATATATTTTAATTAGTGCAACATTAGTTCAACATAAGATACTTCAGACAAGGCATAGGCTGAAACAAAGGTGTATCCAACATAATCAGAGCAAGAAATATTATCCCTTGTTTTTGGCAATGTTGCTTGATAGGTTTTGAATGAAACTGAACTGAACTCGGTATGCTCGATATATTCCTTATTATTTCATGTAGGTATTGTTTATTATTGCTTACCGGATTTGTAACTGTCACACCAAAAAATAGTGGATGAAACCCTTAATTATAGATGTGTTGAAAAAACAATTTAGCAGGAATAGAAACCCAACAATGTTTTGAGTTTTGGGTGGCACAAAAATATATTACTAGTTTTTTCTACACATTTATAATAAAGGTTTAAAAAATCCAAATGTGGAAACTTCTACAAAAAAGATGTGCAAAGTTGTTAATTTTCTGCTTAATCATGCTATGAACCTGATCAGCCAGTTTTATGTCTCCAGAATGCGGACCACCACCTTCCATCACGCTGGGCAGTTTTGAACCAATACTTGCAACATACCAAGCTCCAGTTAGTGTAACTTACAAATGTCCTGATGCTTACACACTTGAGGGAGATCCCACAATTGACTGTTTGAACGACGGAACTTGGACAAGATCGGTTGCCCCTGTTTGCCGACTCAACAGTGGGGCTTAAGTGTTTTATTCCATGTGGTTGATTTTTTAGCCTAATATTGTGCATTAAGTCAAAGTTTATCTTTGAAAAGTTGTGAATTGTTTCTGTTAGACATAAAAGTGCTACTAAACATATTGTGTTCTTTAGTTTGGAGCAAACTGCAACAAGAAACTAGTTAAACTAAGAGTGGCTTAATTAAACACATAGAAATTGTATATACTTCTCTGGCAGTTACATTTTTAAATAAGAAACTAATTAAAGTTTAACACATTTAAACTATGTTGAGCTTCATGCCATTACTGCAACTAACAAAGATTTACCTAATTTAATTGCTTTATTATATTTAACCACTTCAGATTTTAATTTGAACATTGTGTTGTTGACAGCATGTGGGAATCCACCAGAACTTCGTGGTGGCAGCTACACTCCAGTTCAATTCAGCTACTATCCGGGAACTGCTGTTATGTACTCATGCGATGTCAGTTATGAATTATCTGGAAATATTTTCAATGAATGTAGGACAAGTGGAACATGGAGTGAATCTACACCACCACAGTGTCTCCTGAAAGGTAAATGCTAGTGGGCAATTAATGGTGGTCGAAGCAAGTACTTTAAAGCCTAGTTTGATGTTGTTTGATGAGCATTTATTGTTTTTAAAATAAAATAGCTCTTTAATAAAATAATTTCAAAACGTAATTTTTGTCGTAAATAAAAAAGTTGTAGTTAGAAAATTCTTTGTCACATGCACAACATGTAGCAGGTGTATATATTTATCTGACAATAAAGTAAGTTTTTGCAACAGTTTTTGGCAATTTAAAATATTGCTGCAAATATAAAACACAAGTATAAAGCACAGAAAAAAGATGATGCTGTCAAATGAAATTGTCAAAACATCTAACCAAAGGCTTTGACACAGGGACTTTGATAAGCCACCAATTTCATGCCTACTTGCAGAATGTCCAACACCAGTTTCAATATCGGGAGGAAGTTTTTCGCCAGCCAACACCAGATATACTCCTAGTGTTGTTGTCACTTACACATGTTTTTTCGGGTATGAGCTCACTGGGTCATCAGATATCACTTGCCAGGATGACAAATCATGGATTCCACCAAACTCACAGAGTTGCAACCTTTTGGGTATGATAACCTTTTATTTGACTTGCTAAGCTTGCATAACTTGTTTTGTGTGTTTCATTTTTATCCTTGAGGGTGGAACAACACCAGAATATGTTTATACCCAGTCGAAATACCTGTCTCTCTACAGTTTTGTTGGGAAATTTTGGTAACTTAAAATTGGGTCAACCCATCGGATTTCACAGGGTTGAAGCAATGCTGCTTAATTTTCTTCCTCAGAAAAACACAAGTGACAGCAACAGTATTAGAACTCCCAACATTGCGATCACCAAGCAGTAGCAATTTTCTCGGCCATTTTCTAGGAGTGGGTTTGAAATTTTATTTCTTTGTGATTCTATCTTAATCAGTCTGTCCTGACCCACCACCAATAATGAATGGGAATGTCAATCCATCAACTGGGACGTTCCAACCTGGTAATTCAGTCACTTACACATGTGACAGTAATTATATGATGCATGGTTCATCTGTCGCAACTTGCCAAATCAACAAGGCCTGGTCAGCAACACCAACATGTCAACGGGAAAGTAAGTTCAGAGTCTGTTTATAACATGTAAGTTTGGCAAAATGGAAAAAACAAATATAAATCATGGTTATTTGACCATTGGCTTGTGAACATCAACTTATTGTAAAAGCTGAATGGCAATTAGTATGCTGCTTTGTTGGGCTAAATAGGCTCAGGATTATGTTTAGCATTATAAAGTCAAACAAGTTGTTGTGTCTGGTCAGTAATAACTGCTTTTGGCTAACACCAGACAAAATATATTGCAATTAAGTTTCACCATTAACCTGCACTTATCATTTTCTTTTTACTGTTGGAAATTTCTATTTGTGTCATTGCATTAATGTTTCACAACCTTTCCTAGCTGTTGAGTGTTTCTGTAGTTTCTGTACTGTGTTTGCACATTTTTTGTTCAATTTATAATCTTTTTGTTTTTCTCAGTGTGTGGTGATCCTCCGACTGTTGCTGATGGAAGTTTCCCACCATCTCCACCCTACTTACCAAATGAGATGGTCACATATACATGTCTCTCTACACATAGGCTTGTTGGTCCTAACCCAATTACATGTCAAACCGATGGATCATGGACTGCTGGTCCAGTTTGTGTTTTAACAGGTATTTATACAAACTCTGTGATATGACAAATTATTCAACAACCTTGCAGCAGGGTTTGGTAACATAACCCTGAAACCCTGCGTTCTTATCAGGTTTGCAGAGTTCAAGTTTTTAGTTCAGACTCTAACTCCTAAAAAGTAGGATGCCGACTCCTACTATTTCAAGTTCAGTTTTGTGTTCAAAAACAAAATTTAGCAACATTGCCTAATTATGAAAAATTGGCTGCAAAGATTTAATTGAATACATTTTGTATTTATATGCTATGTGTTTGTTACCCTTCAGCTTGTCCACACATTTTTGCCATTAAACGTTTGGTGGATTTAAGTGAAACTTTCACAGCTGGTAGATATTAGCATGGATTTTGCCATCTGTTGCGTTTCACCCAATAATCTCTGTGTTTTCCCTACTCAATAGCTCTTGTACTGATTGTACTGCTAATGTGTTTTGCCTGCAGAATCCATTATGTCATAAAATGGTAGCTTGTGGAACCACTGTAAAATACTAATGTAGTGAATTTTTTTTACATTGAGTAATAATGTATGTGCAAAGGTAACAAGTTACACTTTAGTTTATATTTGTTATGTTTCAAGTTAATATATTTAAGTAACAAAATTTTTTGAAATCCAATATTTCAGTTGTTGACTGTGGAAATCCACCATTTTCTGGAGATCCTGTGTACACAATTACTGCTGGTCCCTACCCACCTGGCACAACAGTTACTTATGCATGTGCCAACTCAGCTACACACAAACTTGTTGGTGTTGCAAATGTGATGTGTGATGCTGTCACCTTTTGCTGGGATGATGCACCAATCTGCCAACTTCTTGGTTTGTTTTAGTTTAACATTTGCTATTGAAGTTTGTTATGATACTTTGATATTTTCCGAAGAAAGTGTTTTATTTAGTTTTACAAATGTGAATCTTGGTTCAGAGTGTGGTGTTCCTCCAAGTATTACTGATGGAAGTTTCACACCATCAACTGGTCCCTACACACCAACAACGAACAGCATGGTCACATATACTTGTGCTTCTACACATACACTAGTGGGAGATGCTGTAATTAAATGTCAGCCAAATGAAGCATGGACTGCTGGTCCAGTTTGCATTTTAAAAGGTAGACATGCTATAAACTTTGCAACATGGGTTTGTATGATAGGGCATGAAGGCTTCAAGCTGTGATTTCCCAACATTGTTTTGTGGCACGTTTTTGTACTGACATGTATGTGTAGTAACATCATTAGCTGTTATACAGGGCAATTCCAAAAAGAACAATATAAAGTAAGCTGTTATTTTACATTGTATTTATAGGGAATAAACACACATGATGTTTGTATTTTTTGCAAGCATTATTCATCATCAAACTTGTTAATGCTTAAATTTGACAGAAAAACTGTCGGTAAAATACTTGCGGCATGCCTGAGCATTGTAAACATTACCTCCGGGCGTTGATGTAAAACCATAAGTTACCCAAACCCTATTGGTTAGACACAATGCTCTCATTATACATGAAAGGGACACAAACTTTTTTCATCGTTGTTTTTTTTTTGCCAACAGGTTTGTCCACCCAGTTTTGTCATGAAATATTGTGTGAATTTAGATGAAACTTTCACATGTGATATATATGGTTAGTTTGTTGAACCATCTGTTTTGTTTGACCTCATAGCCCCAGTGATTTTCCTGCTGGCTCAGAAATTATGAAACATAACACCACAATGGTATACCCAGCAGTTACCCTGGAAGCCCCCTTAAATTGGCCAAACTATAAAAATATGCTAAAACTGGGTGAAATTTATACAGTTGTAAGAACATTCCATTGTTGTGTTTTACTTTATGGACCCAGCAGCTGACTTGCTAGCCCATAAAATTTGTACATTGGGCTATGATGGTGTGTTATTCTGTTTTCTCATTTATAATCACCAATTCTTTTACTAAATCTAATAACTTAGGAAACTTAACAAAAATATCTGTTACCATCTTGCATGTTTTTATCGATAATGTCCTTAAATTATGTTCTTTATTAATTGGGTAATAGTGTATGTGCGAAGGCAATAAGGTAAAAGTTACAATCCCAGTTTACATTTGTGTTGTTTTTATTTTAAATTTTTGGTACAGTGTAGTTAAATATAAAAAAATTCAATAAATGTAATATTTTTTAGTTGTTGACTGTGGAAATCCACCATTTTCTGGAGATCCTGTATACACAATTACTGCTGGTCCCTACCCACCTGGCACAACAGTTACTTATGCATGTGCCAACTCAGCTACACACAAACTTGTTGGTGATGCAAATGTGATGTGTGATGCTGTCACCTTTTGCTGGGATGATGCACCATTCTGCCAACTTCTTGGTTTGTCTATGTTTGACATTTGCTAATACAAATGTGAAAAGTGATACTTTCTAAAGAAAAGAGTTTACAAATGTGAATCTTGGTTCAGAGTGTGGTGTTCCTCCAAGTATTACTGATGGAAGTTTCACACCACCAACTGGTCCTTACACACCAACAACCAACAGCATGGTCACATATACTTGTGCTTCTACACACACACTAGTGGGAGATGCTGTGATTACATGTCAAACAAATGAAGCATGGACTGCTGGTCCAGTTTGCATTTTAAAAGGTAGACATGCTATAAACTTTGCAACATGGGTTTGTATGACGGGGCATGAAGGCTTCAAGCTGTGATTTCCCAACATTGTTTTGTGGCACCTTTTTGTACTGACATGTATGTGCAGTAACACAAATAGCTGTTATACAGGAAAATTCAAAAAAGAACTATATAAAGTAAGGTGTTATTTTACATTGTGTTTATAGGGAATAAACACACATGATGTTTGTATTTTTTGCAAGCATTATTCATCATCAACTTGTTAATGCTTAAATTTGACAGAAAAACTGTCGGTAAAATACTTGCGGCATGCCTGAGCATTGTAAACATTACCTCCGGGCGTTGATGTAAAACCATAAGTTACCCAAACCCTATTGGTTAGACNCAAACTTGTTAATGCTTAAATTTGACAGAAAAACTATCGGTAAAATACTTGCGGCATGCCTGAGCATTGTAAACATTGCCTCCGGGTGTTGATGTTAAACAATAAGTTACGCAAACCTCATTGGTTGGACACAACACTCTCATTATACATGAAAGGAACACAAATTTTTTTCACTGTTGTTGTTTTTTTGCCAACAGGTTTGTCCACCCACTTTTGTCATGAAATATTGTGTGAATTTAGATGAAATTTTTACATGTGATATATATGGTTAGTTTGTTGAACCATCTGTTTTGTTTGACCTCATAACCCCAGTGATTTTCCTGCTGGCTCAGAAATTATGAAACATTACACCACAATGGTATACCCAGCAGTTACCCTGCAAGCCCCCTTAAATTGGCCAAACTATTAAAATATGCCAGAACTGGGTCAAATTTAGACAGTTGTAAGAACATTCCATTGTCGTGTTATACCTTATAGACCCAACAGTTGAATTGCTAGCCGATAAAATTTGTACATTGAGCCATGATGGTGTGTTATTCTGTTTTCTCGCTTATAATCACCAATTCTTTTACTAAATCTAATAACTATAGGAAACTTATAAAAAATATCTGTTACCATCTTGCATGTTGTTATCGATAATTTCCTTAAATTATGTTCTTTTTTAATTGGGTAATAGTGAATGTGCAAAGGCAATAAGGTGGAAGTTACAATCCCAGTTTACATTTGTGTTGTTTTTATTTCCAATTTTTTAGTATCGTGTAGTTGAATTGAAGAAAGTGTGATAAATGTAATATATTTCAGTTGTTGACTGTGGAAATCCACCATTTTCTGGAGATCCTGTATACAGAATTACTCCTGGTCCCTACCCACCTGGCACAACAGTTACTTATGCATGTGCCAACTCAGCTACACACAAACTTGTTGGTGATGCAAATGTGATGTGTGATGCTGTCACCTTTTGCTGGGATGATGCACCATTCTGCCAACTTCTTGGTTTGTCTATGTTTGACATTTGCTAATACAAATGTGAAAAGTGATACTTTCTAAAGAAAAGAGTTTACAAATGTGAATCTTGGTTCAGAGTGTGGTGTTCCTCCAAGTATTACTGATGGAAGTTTCACACCACCAACTGGTCCTTACACACCAACAACCAACAGCATGGTCACATATACTTGTGCTTCTACACACACACTAGTGGGAGATGCTGTGATTACATGTCAAACAAATGAAGCATGGACTGCTGGTCCAGTTTGCATTTTAAAAGGTAGACATGCTATAAACTTTGCAACATGGGTTTGTATGACGGGGCATGAAGGCTTCAAGCTGTGATTTCCCAACATTGTTTTGTGGCACCTTTT
>QXVZ01002193.1:0-15508 GCA_008931825.1 Phallusia fumigata
TTAATAGTTCTTTTTGCAGTACAACAGGGTGGTGTGTACAAGTTCTTCAGTAAACGTAAAAGTGTGTACTGTTCCAAAAAAGGTTGACAAGCACTAACCTAGTCCTTAACGCTATAATAGGTTTACTAGGCAAAATGGGGGCAATTCCTACATTTCGAAATCCAAAGGGTTCATGTCCGCTTACCAATGCGTGACGTCTTTCTTGTATTCCCGCAGCTTAAATATAACAAACATAACGATGAAGTTTCCCAAAATACCGAACGCACAAACCAGGATGGACATAATTACTTTTGCCCAGTCCACCTTTACCCGAGGTCCTGCAAAAAATTAAAATAAAGCACATTGCTTATTTGTTTAGGCTGTGTCAAACACCTCGATAGGTTTCGGGTTTTCTGATGACCTATTGACTGTGGTGGTACACGTCCTCAATATTCCCGACTTCAATTTAAACTCGACTTAAATTGAACTCAAAAATTAGCACAAACCTTACAATACACAATATACTGACCCAGGAAACATGAATGTTCTTTAAATATACTATGAAATCACACAAAAACACACACGTTCTATTGCGTAAACCTGGTTACACTTTACGGAGTCAGGTGGATTATTTGAAAACACATTTGTGTCTCCAACACATATAAAATGAAAACTCCAAATTAGAAATTTTGAGAAGCCCACATCCCATGTTCACGCTTTTTTTGAACGTGGCTTTGAAAAATTAATTATTAATTATTACACACATACCTGGTGATGGCGGTAAAATCGTACTGGGTGGTTGTATTTCATTGAGTTGGTTTAAAATCTCTAAATCTAAGCCGTTTAATGCCATAATCTTCGTCAAACCAAAATAGCGTAACAGTATCGACACTAGTAGACCACTCTGAATAGCGAGACTTTTGGGTGGATATCTTTTATATATTTCTTGATGGGCGAAACACCCCGAAACTATATTTTGGGGCTTTTGGAGGGCACGAACTATCTTTTATTTTATTTTCTCGTCATTTCGTCTACGCTGTGCGCATTACAACACTGTAAATGTCGGCTACGCATAACACGAAGTATCCAGCAAACGTTTATAGACCGCATAAGGTCAGATGGTGCAACATTGTCGCAAGTAGTGGTATGAATCACAAAAACGCTACAGTTTTCTATGGCATGTGATGTATTGAATTTCGTTGGTTAAATTTTGTGTTTGGTCCCAGATTTGTATGTACCTTTTTGCGAGATTCCTGTTTGTATGCAGGTTAAGGCCCATACAAAACAGCAAGAATGGAGAAATTATTTTTTTCGTTTCACTTTTTATTACCCAGTTCTTTCTGGGCCCAGAGTTCTATTGATTTTGTTTAAGTGGGTGCCCATTGAATGTTGGTTTTAAATTTTGCCTTTTAAAAGCTTATCACTAACCAGGAAAAAGCGTCTCGTAAAACATGAAAGCATTCGCGGTATTGACATGGTTGTGCCATCAAAATGGAAAAATGGATATCACGGAAACAGATTGACATACGTCCCTGCTCTGAAGAATAAAAACCGCCAAAGGAAAAGTCAGCCGTAAAATTAAAACGTAAGGACGCTGGCCACAACCTCTGATTAATGGGATGTACTTTTGACATTCATGTCAATCACAAACAACATTTTGTTTCAGGGAAATGTGCATTGAGCCTGGTAACAACCACAGGTCATAACGTTGTCTTTCTGACTCCTGTAGAAAATTTTAACCCTGATATTAGGCGTGAATGCAATCTTACGAATTAAAACAATGCGGGCAAAAGTTCTTGTGCAAAGATGTCTGCCAATTTTTGTATTCTCTTCCGTTAAATAGCCGTGTTAAAAGTTTTTAGAGAAAGTATTAAACAATTAAAGCGCGTGTCAAACCCGGAAACTCCGTTCACTTGATTTTACTTCTAAAACGAGAAATAAGTTTTAAAATGTTTTGAAATTCCGTCGTATTGACCTCAAACACGACTTACTATATTTCTTTCTGTGTTTTTCATGGTTATGATAAAAAGAATGTTGTGTTTTTTAGGCACGAAATTTCAACAGTGCCATACTTGTGTCCCAACTCACAAATCGACAAACTTTGATTTTAACAGACATTTCAATGTTTTCCAATCTTTTCGCCGCACCTGTGAATTGTAACGATTTCAAATCAAATGAAAAATACTTGTTGTAAGCACGTAATAAACTAAACCATACCACAAAACACATCACAAACAAACATGAGTTTAAACAATTTTTGTTTCATTGTTTTACCAAACAGTACCATCCATGGCCAAAAAGAAAATATTGCGGAAAAACAGTAAAAAGCCGCTGAGGTGTATGCTTAAATTGTTTAACAGCTTTTTGACCCACAGCACGGTTTTGTATTAATCACGTCACATTCATTAGTTGCGCCAGAAATTAAATTTCTACTCATCGTGACATGAATATAAAGTTTAACTTCCGATGAAGCGAAACTGTGGCTGTAGATACAATTCCCTTCTGAAAAACTGTTCGGGGATAAAACTCCCACCATCTGGGACAGCCTAATTCGTTGGATAAAAAGTGGGAAGGGGGAATTTTTTTGGCTAAGTGTAGTTATGACGTTATTTCAGCACTTATTAACTATTTTACTTGCTGCAACGTGCTCCGACCTAAGAAATATGTGACACGTACCTATTTTACAAAATTTGCACATACTGTTATCTCTTCTGTTTTGTGTCGACCTTCGCGTCAACAATGATGACGTTAACAAGGCACGTTGCAGGACAAAAATTATGCTTCTATCCGTCTTTAAAAACAATTACACTTAAATCTGAACGTGGAACAAGAGTCACAGTAAGGGTTTCAATAATAAAATACAAATAAAATAAACATGTCTAAATACATGTAAAATACACAAAAAATACCTCGACGGAAAAATACATGTATTTTTCGTATTAAATAAAGCAAGTTTTTTTGTCTTTGTAGGCCAGTGGCTCATAAACGATGGTCGCAAGAATGCTTCTGAAAGTCACGGAATGGTATAAAGCAAGTTAATAACGTATACAAATGAGGGCTTTTAAGGTATAGCCTACTGCGAATTTCAGAGCCCTGTTTATTCTTTTCTATCACCGTATAGTGATTATGTATGATACCTTACTTGCAATGGCCTTACACTCTTCTACAGATAAGTAATAAATGACTAACGTGAAAAAAAGGTGGAATGTACCAAAATATTGACTACTTTTATTGGTATAGTCACTCTACTCATGAGTTTTAATAAAATACGAAAATTACAACAAAAATACAAAAAATACATGTCCTTTACAATTGTATTTTAAGCACAACAAAAAATACTGTATTTTTGAAACCCTAGTCACAGTAGAAATGGGGCACAAAGCAGATCATTGCAAACGTTGATTCGTTTGGTAATGTTAGAACAACATGTCACCAGACGTCCATACCGGATACGTCTATCCACATTTCTCGTAACCACCGAACATTATCTGGATTAGATGTACTTGGTCTATATACTAGATTTTGCCGTGTGCGGGGCATCCTAAAACATCTGTAAGCATCGCAGTTGCAGATGTATTGCTCTCGTATAAATGTTATCGTAATCTATCGTTATCAGAATATCCAGCGTTCCCACTTCGCACTCACAGTTAATGTGCGTTAGGCAATCATTTTTAGATTTAACGTAATAAACGCGTAAGTTGGCATGTAGATTTTCATTCTTTCTGTTTTTCAAGCAACATTGTTCAGGACAGCATTATTTGTTGGTTTTTACAGTTTCGAATCAACACAACACCGGTGATTGTCCATATTATCACGCAGTGAAGTTTATTAAATTGTATTGAATAAGTTGTATTGAATGAGAGATTCATCAAGTAAGCGGCTTTACATAGTATACAGGTTACAATGTGTCTTTTTCGACCATCTTTGTTGTTTTGGCCTATAAATCAATGTCCAACAACCTGTCGTTGAAAGCTGCTGTAACACGCCCGTATTATCAGACCGCACCTGTTTTAAGCGTTCTGGGCGCAAATATCCGAGCAGCTTTAGCGCACAAAGACTAAATCCCTTATGAAGCTGGGTGCCCAAGCTTCCCAGCTGAAAAAAAAGGATTTACGACAAAAACAGGTGTTTGTGACAGCGTACGGGACAAAGCGAATTGGCGGCAGTAGAGGTTTAACTGCGAATGCTGTGGTTTAGCTACAAATATTTTACAGCTGTGTTTGTCAATAGCTGTAGTTCATGGGATCAGCAGGTCAATGATTACTAAGTTTACCGCGTAAACACCCTCATATCATCTAGATAGCTCGGTTAAGTTTGTGCGAAATGCGTTAGGGCCTTGTTTGCGTTTTATCTGAGCTTTTGTATCGGACTTAGAAATGGCATAAGCCGCTTTGTAGCGCGTTTAAAGTTGTTCTGTTATGTAACAAAGCTACAGATACACAGAAGACTAGAAGTGAAGGGTAATAAAACAAGCTACGATTTTGCCAACCTTTTTGCACCAACTGTGTACAACCTTACAGCTTAATATAATGTTATAAAAGATCAGAGCAGCCACAGCTCCAGGTATAGCTAAAACACATTGTTCTCAGCGGAACACCAAAACGTTATTGGTGGCTATTACCTTTTATTCAGGCCGAGAGCAATATAAAACCGGGCATATAAGCCCTAAACCATAACCTTCATAGTGAAAGAGCAAACAGAGCATGACAGCAGCAAGCATGGAAGGATTCGATATTTTCAATCAGCTTTCTAACACATCCGCGACCGGGAATCATTCCTCGTACAGTGGCCAGCCAGGTTCTATTCTGAGCAATTTAGTTTTGCCGTGTATATTCTATCTGGTCTTTCTAATTGGCGTTGTCGGAAATACACTCGTCGTTTACATTATGAATCGACTGGTGAGTATGCGTAGTGTTCGTATATGTTCGAACTAAAAAAATATAACGACGTTATTGACCTTGTGTTTGCTTTCTTGACGGATAAACTTTTGACGATTGTTATTGGTAATTCAGTTTCTACTGTACGGAACTTAGGTTCACAAATTTGCAATCACCAAGCATCCAGCTCTGTCGCGAAAAAGGAAACAAATGGTTTGTGTAAAAATGTGCCTTTGATGAAGTCGAATGACTGTAAGCGATACAAAAACACAAACAAATAACTTTTATAGAAAATAAACTGACAATAAAACAATGCCCGTGTAGTAAAATGCGATCTACCAGCATAACAGACTATATTTGTTTTATGACAAGGCAGAATGCCAAGAAACTATAAAATATTCGCGCAAATTCTGAAGGCGATCGCCCGCAGTTGAGCGACCGCAGGGACAGTCTCGTTACAACCATCCCGCGTTGTTCCAGGAAGCGTCTGCATGTATTGAATGATCCGATTCTCTTTTGCAGAACGGACCAAAGAAAATTGCCGACTTGTTCGTTATTAACTTAGCGATCGCGGATTTGTTATTCCTCAGCACGATGCCGTTCTGGGCGACTGAGTTTTTGCTGAAAAAGAGGTTGGTGTTTACACCGGGGCCCTTAAGAAAGCGACCCCTGGCCATGTAGTAAATTTTGACACAGCGGTGTACCAAACGATTTCCTCGGACAAATAGATTTGGGTGACAACTCATGCTGAAAGTTAATGCAACTCGTAAAACTTAGTTATTAACAACGCCCGTTAAAAGCGTTATGCTGAACCAATGCTGAAATTATCCGTCAGCAGGAATGCTCTCAAAAAGATCCAGAAAATTAATATGTGCTTTCATCGTAAAAACCTATTGGCTAGTTTTATTTCCGTACCTCCAGTTCGATGAACCCCAAATAGCGTCACAGTAACTAATAAACATTTAAAAAATACAGATTCCAAAAACAAATGTCACAGATTTTGTTTTACAAGGAAACATTTGGTAAGTCTTTTTTAGATGGATTTTCGGACAAATCTTTTGCAAAGTTGCAAGTTTTTTCACTTTCTTCGCTGCTTACGGAAGCGTGTTTTTCCTCACAATAATGGCTATTGATCGACTTGGAGTTGTGGTTTTCTACAAAAGTTACAACAGCCGAAGGTATGGGGAAATTACAAATAAACTTAACGCGTTCTTGCATGATGACGTTGTGCTAATGAATGAGCTACCTGCATATAACCGTAGCTTGTTTGGTAGTCGCTGTAAACGTGCGAAATCGAGCAAGGCGCGATAATAAACGAAAAGGCGCCCATTCTCATGAGGTGGTAACGGCTACCCAACAAAAACGCGAACCCCATATGTTTAAATCATTGAAAATATAATACAAACAGACCAGATGGTTAAAATGTGTACTAACACAAGGTGTAATGTTGGAACAGGCAGTTGAAATCATATGGTTGATTTATTTTCTATTGAGTGTTTGAGTCTGTTTCCAGGGCATAAGGGGTTATAATTTCTAGGAAGCGTAATAACTATTTATAAACCAATAAATGACCTTCATGTCACCACTCTCTGCAAACACGGCCCTCGCAATATCTCTGCTACTTATCGCTGGTATTTGAANACCGGGAATCATTCCTCGTACAGTGGCCAGCCAGGTTCTATTCTGAGCAATTTAGTTTTGCCGTGTATATTCTATCTGGTCTTTCTAATTGGCGTTGTCGGAAATACACTCGTCGTTTACATTATGAATCGACTGGTGAGTATGCGTAGTGTTCGTATATGTTCGAACTAAAAAAATATAACGACGTTATTGACCTTGTGTTTGCTTTCTTGACGGATAAACTTTTGACGATTGTTATTGGTAATTCAGTTTCTACTGTACGGAACTTAGGTTCACAAATTTGCAATCACCAAGCATCCAGCTCTGTCGCGAAAAAGGAAACAAATGGTTTGTGTAAAAATGTGCCTTTGATGAAGTCGAATGACTGTAAGCGATACAAAAACACAAACAAATAACTTTTATAGAAAATAAACTGACAATAAAACAATGCCCGTGTAGTAAAATGCGATCTACCAGCATAACAGACTATATTTGTTTTATGACAAGGCAGAATGCCAAGAAACTATAAAATATTCGCGCAAATTCTGAAGGCGATCGCCCGCAGTTGAGCGACCGCAGGGACAGTCTCGTTACAACCATCCCGCGTTGTTCCAGGAAGCGTCTGCATGTATTGAATGATCCGATTCTCTTTTGCAGAACGGACCGAAGAAAATTGCCGACTTGTTCGTTATTAACTTAGCGATCGCGGATTTGTTATTCCTCAGCACGATGCCGTTCTGGGCGACTGAGTTTTTGCTGAAAAAGAGGTTGGTGTTTACACCGGGGCCCTTAAGAAAGCGACCCCTGGCCATGTAGTAAATTTTGACACAGCGGTATACCAAACGATTTCCCCGGACAAATAGATTTGGGTGACAACTCATGCTGAAAGTTAATGCAACTCGTAAAACTTAGTTATTAACAACGCCCGTTAAAAGCGTTATGCTGAACCAATGCTGAAATTATCCGTCAGCAGGAATGCTCTCAAAAAGATCCAGAAAATTAATATGTGCTTTCATCGTAAAAACCTATTGGCTAGTTTTATTTCCGTACCTCCAGTTCGATGAACCCCAAATAGCGTCACAGTAACTAAAAAACATTTAAAAAATACAGATTCCAAAAACAAATGTCACAGATTTTGTTTTACAAGGAAACATTTGGTAAGTCTTTTTTAGATGGATTTTCGGACAAATCTTTTGCAAAGTTGCAAGTTTTTTCACTTTCTTCGCTGCTTACGGAAGCGTGTTTTTCCTCACCATAATGGCTATTGATCGACTTGGAGTTGTGGTTTTCTACAAAAGTTACAACAGCCGAAGGTATGGGGAAATTACAAATAAACTTAACGCGTTCTTGCATGATGACGTTGTGCTAATGAATGAGCTACCTGCATATAACCGTAGCTTGTTTGGTAGTCGCTGTAAACGTGCGAAATCGAGCAAGGCGCGATAATAAACGAAAAGGCGCCCATTCTCATGAGGTGGTAACGGCTACCCAACAAAAACGCGAACCCCATATGTTTAAATCATTGAAAATATAATACAAACAGACCAGATGGTTAAAATGTGTACTAACACAAGGTGTAATGTTGGAACAGGCAGTTGAAATCATATGGTTGATTTATTTTCTATTGAGTGTTTGAGTCTGTTTCCAGGGCATAAGGGGTTATAATTTCTAGGAAGCGTAATAACTATTTATAAACCAATAAATGACCTTCATGTCACCACTCTCTGCAAACACGGCCCTCGCAATATCTCTGCTACTTATCGCTGGTATTTGAACAAGATTTCGAGCGCACGCTTGATTAGTCAAACTGTTGAAGCGTTGGACCTCCCAATCATGGCACTTTTGGGTTTCATGGCACTCACTGAGATGTAAAATAACAATATTTAGTCACGGTTGTTATCGACAAGGTTTGTTAACATGATTCGACTGAGGTCTTTCGAGTTTCGCGATTCGCTACCACGTCTGAACCTACCATGCAACCTTTGCATCCTCTGGGAAATCGTCGTAATTTCGTCTCACTTGTTAATACGGAGTTGGTTTAAACATTTGCTTTAAGAGGCCGATTTGTATTCAAGCAAAAACGAAGGTTGTTATTATCTAGCAGCGAAAAAATAGAAATAACAAGCGCAACGAAAAGTTACTGAAAAAGAGTTAACACCCCACCCCAACTGCCGAGTAATTAACAGCCCGAGCGATGTTATTAGTTTGTCCCGGTGCTGCATTGTACAGGGATATGGAATATTTTCGTTTCTCAAAGTAAGGGCAAAAAGGTGATTCTAAAACGGTAACATTGATACGCGTGAGCACTTGTACATGCATTTTAGGTACAAAAACTGGAATTTATAACATCCGAAATTGTTACATCCAAACCACTGTACAAAAACAGCAATAACATTTTTGCTTTTTTGCAAAGGTCGATGAAAAGGGCGATCACCGCAGTGGTTATTTTATGGGTGGCGTCTATTGTTCCCAGTTTTTTGGCTCTTTATTTTCGTGAAACGGCCGTCGACCAAGCAACAGGTGGGTCTAGTTGACAAAGTGATCACAAAACAACCATCATAAATGCTATAAAGCCTGTATCGATCAATGGGGCTTGATACGGATTTGCACGCTTTAATGTGGGATTGTTTGCAAACTTTCATTGTGCAGTCGAACAGTGATCATTTCAACGGAACATTGCGCTCCAAACCATCATAAAAACTCATTTATAAAATCAGGCCTTTTAAAGTTAATGAGAACAACTAAACCTAATTATCGCTACGCAGCAATTTAAACACCTCTGTATATTTGGAATTAAAAAGATTACACTTTAAATTGATTGATACAACATTAATGGCTCTGCCTAAAATGCACAAAAGGGGCACAAAAGGAAACACTTTGCTACGCATATTTAAATTTAACTTACTTCGCCAACAGGTAAGATTCGCAATTCTCACACACATAAATTTTCTACCTTTAGGCCTATAAGTCTACCACAGTGACAGTGGTTAAACACGTAAAGCTGTACAGGTTTATGAACCGTCATTTAAAATAGGACACAAAATGTGTCTGTGTGTAAGATTTAACGTTATGTAGTTGGTTTTACGCAGGGAATGTCCACTGCCGATGGAGCTTTAACGACAATTTAGCAGCGTACAAACTGTGGTACTGTCTCCACTTTGTTCAGAGGTACGCTGTGGGCTTAAGTTTAGTTAACAGCGCTTTTAGTCACGCTGATAAAAACTGTGGTCTAAATGCAGCTAAAAGCATTCAGTAAACGTGACATCACGCTTCTTACGTGAATAAAGTAAAACTGGTTATAAAAGCGTGAGAAGTGTGATCGATAATATGAGGGTCATACGTACAAAAATCGGCGATCTAACGACGCTATTTAAAGCAGCGCCCATGCATTGTTCCGCCTATCGAAAATAAAACAAAATTTTTGCAACTTCGGTAAAAAATTCCCCTGATAAGGGATGTTTAAAGACAGCTGTTCCAGTTTTACGCCGAATTCATCGAATTTTTTAGGTTTATCATTGCCTTCGGCGTGCCTTTGCTCATCACGATAGTTTGCTACGTCATCATCGTGGTGTATCTGCACGGAAGAAAGTCGAAGAAGAAAATGCTGCGACAGAAACAGGTTTGTTGCCAGCCAACACGAAACTGACAGACAAACAACGCAACCGATAAGGGCGAAAATATTAGGAATTTGTGCTTTTAGCTTAATATTAACGTTTGGTGGAATGGACTGTCCTTGGTAATCGAAGTGTTATAGATGCTAACTTTACGAGAAGCAAAAAACAACACCTAAAATTTATTGCATTGCAAAAGAAATTGCTGGCCGTAAAATCCCTAGCCCTACGTGCGTTATATTGAATTTTTCTCCTGCGGGTTTGTGACGTCATGAGCCCATTTCTATGTTTGTCGCTGTAGCCGTTTATCTGTACGACGTAGCCCAACGATGCGAACGAGTTGATTCGCATTGAAGTGTGAGGCGGTTGCCTGTGCTTTCTACGCTGATTGCTCTTAGGATTATGCCTTTTTATGAAAATATAATTTGGGAACTGACAGTCCGTTGTTGTAGCACATTAAAAAGCGGATGTAAAACGTACTCTTTAACTGTGGACAAAATAATCACTCCTTTGGCTTTGGCCTAAATGTGATTATTTTATGCGTACCCAGGACAGAGTAACACTGACAATATGCATCGTCATCATCGTATTTGTCGTGTGTTGGACGCCAAACCAAGTTTCAAACTTCGTATATGTTGCACAGAGCCTTCACCTTATTGGTAAGTTGACATCGTGGTCTTGCTATACATAGATCACGTGGTCTTGCTATACATAGATATACAGTTGTAAACCCCGCGTTGAACAATGCATATCACCGATGTAGCGGCAGTGTTTAGTTGGACTCATGTTGAATTTGGATTGGCAAAGTCAATGCCGACATTTGTTCCACTGTGCTCATGAAAAGATATGAAAATAACTTAAATTTGGAAGATTGGAAGGAATTCAAAGTCTAATAAATTTCTGATTCTGGAGTATGCCACATTTCATAGGTTTCCTAACGCTTTCCTGGCGCATTTCATTTAATCGACTTGACAAGTTGTTTTGCGATCAAGATTACGTACAAACTATAGACTAAAATAAGATTCATTCTTCAGTCAAGATAGTCAAAACATGAAACTACCGGAATAAGACTCCCGATCCTAAACAAATATCTTCACACAAATTATATTGTACTTGAAACAAAACTAACAAGAGTTGCTTTTGACGCAGCTCAACCAAATCCACCATCAATCACCCAATACTACATTCATCTTTGTACTATCACGCTGGCTTGGACTCACAGCTGCTTTAATCCCTTTCTTTACGCCTTCATGAGAGAGGATGTGCGACATAAGGTAACAAAACACCGGGTGCAAGGGTGTAGGGGTATTTGTGGGATATATGTTTCAAATTTCTCCCGACCGAAGAAACACTCGGAGAAACAATACCACCTGTAAGCACAATTCACATTTGGCGTTCTATCAAAGATGTAAATTGCTTTGACAATCTATGCATGGACTGATTAACAACGACTGTAAGTTGATGGTAATAAAATGCACTACCTGGGCAGCAGATAGAGTAATTATTTTGGATTCAAGTGGAAACATTGTGGGGGGGGGGACATTTCTAACCTATATCAGTAGCGATTGTTCGATAGACTTAAATACATGGGAACCGGCGTTTCCGCTAAACTAATATAACTTTTGCAGCTTGCTGAAACAACACACAAACTACGATACTGCCGACGGAAAAACAACACACAGAAACTACACGGAGTCTGTTCTTCGCCGTCAACGGTATGACGCGCGTGTAGCGTTTAAAATCCAAGAAGTTTTAAAAAGCTTATGACCAAGATAATAATTAGTTTACTCTGTGATTTGCAGCAGAAAATAACCGTGATGATTAGAAAACCTTACCAATGCAATGACAGTCAAGCATGCGATCTTATCGCCACCCAGGTACAGCACTCCGTTTACACATTGGAAATTTGTTTTCAACCATAACAAACGGTATTTTGTGCAGGGTGAAAAAGCAAACTGCATAGTCGAGGATAAATTTGCAGAGGAGATGAAAATGTTGCAAAAGTCGTCAAGCGTGTAACGAAAATTCCTGTAAGATTCCACAAATTTGTGGGGTCGAAGTTTCTGTTAAGGTTTGTCAATACAGTGTTATAGTGACAAGTACAAACGGCGGTAGCTTAAGCAATAAAATCGTTTGTTTTTCGTAGAAATTATGCGCTCTCTAATACTACCTACTTTACTTGCCGGACGCACGTTGACATTTTTTACTCCTGAACAGTTACGTGACCCAAAAATGGGTCATAATTATAACAGCATTCAAACATCTGCCGCATGCATGCTGTACAGTCCTTTTCGTGGAAGCCAGACTCCAATTAACGTGTATATGACACTAAATGTCAGAGAAAATTTTATCGAATGCTTGCCTTTACCAACCTGTTTATTTGGCCTTTTTCCCAGTATTTGTGTGCTGTTTTTATCGTTTCAATTACCGCTTACATCCATTTTCGTCGGTGTTCCTGTGTTGTGAGCAAAAAGCGGTCGTTCGCTTTCTCTATCATGTGTTGTGCAGTTTGTTTCGCATTTAATACACTGTGGTCACGTTTACCGCCGCCAACTACCTATTGAGATTGGTTCCGAAATAAGCCGAAGGCCAAAGCCTGTCTTTCCGGTGACAAATAATTGTTAAGGCAGAGCAGTTGGATATCGCTGGCATGTTGAAAACAACATGGAATCGGAAATTGCCCAGCACGCATAGGTTGTCAGACACGAACTTCGAAAATATAAACCTAATATTGAAGTGTATATTCCGAAGAGATCCGGTCTATTTGACCCCCCCGAAACCGCTCATGACGTGTGTTCAGAAAATCGATTGTAAGCTTCCTCAGTTCTTGGCTTCTGAAATATAAATAAACAGCACAGGAAAAATAGTGAAAATATTTATGAAAAGAAAATTACTTACCAAATTAGAGCAAACACGTACTTAAACTGGGAATAACACTCCTTCACGCCTATACATTTTTCAGAAACTCCAGAACTGCGGTGAAAAGGCCTAAAAATAGTCTTGTACAGCGCAGTGTATATTTGGATGAGTAACAAAAACTAAAAACCAAACAGGTATGGCACAAATAAGTCGACAGGTACTTGAACTGATTTGAACTAAGAAAACATGTTTTCCTGTTGTGTGTTCAGCCTCAAACAAGGTCAAAAAGCTGTTGAACGTTCCGGCAAAGGTAAAGCCTCAATATCGTAGTCTACAAATATGGCATCTATGTCGGTAACAGGAGTGACGTCACAATAAGCAGAATTCCGGGAAATCTTTGACGGTATTTCACCAATTGAATCTGAAACCAAATTCGGTACAGTTGCAGCGGACGTTTTGCAGTCTAATGATTTTCTTCCGCTAGGTGGCGCATTACGGTCCTCAGGATTTTGGGCCAAGTTGCCAGACATTCTGGGTGTTCCGTTGCTTGAATTAAAGTCCGTTCCTGTAGGCGTTTTGTGTTCCATATCTGGCAAAATGTTTGCCTAAAAAGAAAATTCATTAGATTTAACAAAACATGTTTCGCAATGTTGTTTGGGTTATGTTAGAAATTTCGTATTAAGTAGAAACATTTCGTTGCAAAAAAGAAAAAATATAATCAATATTTTCCTTTTTAGAAAACACAATATGATTGTAATATTGACCACTTAAACACCTGCCCGAACAAAAAGCGCCCCATAAATGTTTTTCCCTGCATGGTGCTCTAAAACATTTTAAGTTATTACGTTGCCGTAACCGTTACCCGTTGTTTTGCTGCGCGGCTAAATGTGCTCATCGCGGGCAGACAAGTCCTCTGTTCCAGTTTTCGTTCGACTGGGCTAGTTTTCTTGTACTTTCCTTCTCCTTTTCCACTACTCCCCTCCAAATGACGTTTCATCCGTTTCGAAATAGGTCGGGATAGCGTGCTGACGTCATCATCCAGATCAGAGTCGGTGTTGGTATGTCGCTGTAGCGAGTTGCTCAGGTAGAGACAGCCAGGTTGCTGCTTTGGGGTGAGGGTTTCTTTCATCTGTTTGAAATTAACTCTTGATAAATCGCGGATTTTCAAACTACTTCATAAATACCCCGACTTACGGACTAAATAAATATTTTACGGACTCAAAGATTGGACTTAACCAAAGGTGTCTAAAATGCCGAGCTTGCACTTCTGCTTTTAATATAACTCACCAAGCTTCCAGACTTTCTTTTTATAAAGTACACCGCAACGCTTGAGACAAGAATAAATAAAAACAAGCTGACGACGATAAGCGGAACCAACAAATACAAGTCATGTTCGGACCGGTTTACGTCATCAGTCGGTTGCGACAAACTAAAAGACGTAACCCCGGATGATGACGTCAGCTTGCTGCAGTGACTTTCCAATATTCTGTCACGATAAAAATTATTAAATACAAGACGAGAAATCGGGGTTTTTCGTGTTTTACTACCAGTTCCAGTCGTATCTTGTNTTCCATATCTGGCAAAATGTTCGCCTAAAAAGAAAATTCATTAGATTTAACAAAACATGTTTCGCAATGTTGTTTGGGTTATGTTAGAAGAGATTTGAAAATTTCGTATTAAGTAGAAACATTTCGTTGCAAAAAAAGAAAAAATATAATCAATATTTTACTTTTTAGAAAACACAATATGATTGTAATATTGACCACTTAAACACCTACCCGAACAAAAAGCGCCCCTTAAATGTTTTTAACCCTGCATGGTGCTCTAAAAAAGTTATTACGTTGCCGTAACCGTTACCCGTTGTTTTGCTGCGCGGCTAAATGTGCTCATCGCGGGCAGACAAGTCCTCTGTTCCAGTTTTCGTTCGACTGGGCTAGTTTTCTTGTACTTTCCTTCTCCTTTTCCACTACTCCCCTCCAAATGACGTTTCATCCGTTTCGAAATAGGTCGGGATAGCGTGCTGACGTCATCATCCAGATCAGAGTCGGTGTTGGTATGTCGCTGTAGCGAGTTGCTCAGGTAGAGACAGCCAGGTTGTTGCTTTGGGGTGAGGGTTTCTTTCATCTGATTGAAATTAACTTTTGATAAATCGCGGATTTTCAAACTACTTCATAAATACGCCGACTTACGGACTAAATAAATACTTTACGGACTCAAAGGTTGGACTTAACCAAAGGTGTCTAAAATGCCGAGCTTGCACTTCTGCTTTTAATATAACTCACCAAGCTCCCAGACTTTCTTTTTATGAAGTACACCGCAACGCTTGAGACAAGAATAAATAAAAACAAGCTGACGACGATAAGCGGAACCAACAAATACAAGTCATGTTCGGACCGGTTGACGTCATCAGTCGGTTGCGACAAACTAAAAGACGTAACCCCAGATGATGACGTCAGCTTGCTGCAGTGACTTTCCAATATTCTGTCACGATAAAAATTATTAAATACAAGACGAGAAATCGGGGTTTTTCGTGTTTTACTACCAGTTCCAGTCGTATCTTGT
>QXVZ01002196.1:0-15089 GCA_008931825.1 Phallusia fumigata
AATATTTAGTTTACATATCTAATATGCAGTGTGTAAATTAACATAGTCTGTATGGCAGTGGTTCCCAACCTGGGGTCGCAACCCCAAAGGGGGTGACATATATGTGGTATTTTTACAAACGCAGACAGATTTGTCATACTTTCAAAACTTTTTACCACACATAGGATACAACTGGTTTGCCCTGCATCACCTGTCTTGTCAGGTACGATAGACACGAGGCTATGTGCCATAGCTAACTGCACAGGCATTGTCATTGAAATGTCACAGTAATTATTGTCATTAACAATGAAGTCCTAGCAGGTTGTGGTGATGATGTGCTGAACTTGCGAGCCAGCGGTCTCATGGAGCAAAAGTGAATACATACAAATAATATACTGTAAAAAGCATTTTGATTGATCTTGTTGTTTAGAAAAAAATTACTGGGTGGGTCGCAAGATACTTTAAATCATTATAGGGGGTCACCAGCCATAAAAAGTTGGGAACCACTGCTGTGTGGTGTACATTGGAAAGGTCTTAAATTGTTGCCTTTGTGTCTTCCATTTTTGTGCAACTTTTCCATCCTTCTGTGTTCTAACCTTTGTATTTTTACTGAGAATGATAGAACAACATGTCTAAATGTGACAGCTGAATAAAGTGCCTACATTTTATTCCAATGTTGTGGGAGTCCTGTTATCAAGTTAGTTTTGAAGTTTGTGATAAGTGTACCTTCATTGTGTTGCACATTGCTTGACTTCAAGCTTCGCCTACATTTGATAGCATTTACATTGTAACCAAATTCAAACAGCGAAGGATTTGTAGATCTTCCCAACATTCGCTGATGTCCAAAATATGACTCTAAGCAATCTAAAGTGGATTTGGAATTTCTGGAAGATGTTGGCATTAAAACTAATCATGGCAAAAATTGTACCTTGGTTACAACGGCGTGTAATTACATATTCAGCCCCATTTTGTAGTGCCTGTACTATGATACCAGCAATGGACTTTGAAGATATTATTAAACCCTCCTCTGTTGGTTTTGACAACAGCATTGACTCATTAAAGTCAGCTCGACTTTCAGCTTGTTTTCTCCAAGTGCTGATGTAATCTAAATAACAGAAGGTTGGTCACAAGGTATTGTATAGATATAATAGCCAGTACCTGGGAATGTAGTTGTTAGCCATGTTATCCTTTCATCATTAATGCTCGTATATGGTTTTAGGTGCTCTTTTAATTTCTGTTTATGGTCAAACAAACCAGTGTTGAGCAGATCAAACCAATAATCAATTTTCAGTACAAAATCTAACAGCTGTTTGTACCCTTTTGCTTTCAGCTCAAGCCCGACTGTATGAGACGATACCTGTACAACAAAAAAAGACATGCCAAAATGTTTTATACTATAAAAACAATTATTCAACCTGTGCAGCCAAATTAAGTTTGGAAAAGCATGTGAAAATGTCAACTTCGGAAAATGTCGTGGCAGCAACTTCACATCTTCAAAATTTTTATTTTTTGACAAAAGGTTGTTTTTTTTACAGTCTTTAGAACATGTGGAGGATCTTGAATGAAGTATATGTATCTGACAAGTAAAAGGTTTAACAAATCTAACTCAAACAAATTAAACATTGATTTTTATGCCAAACCGTTTAAGATTACATGGATTTTTCATTCTGTAAGGTAACAAGTTGTCCTCATTTTGAGCCAACAAGGAAAATGTGGTTTTGTTTACTGTCAAACCGTCTCCTGTAAATACAATAACATTGCCAACACCTAAAAAACTCATTGTGCTTGACTTTAATACAAACCTACAACACCAAATATTTTAATACAGGACATCTCAAGTTGAAAAATTGCTTCAAGAATTGTACATGATGTACAAATAACAGAATTATCTTGCAGAGAAATACTGCAGTTTGGGGATAGATACCTAAAACCACCATTGGATTGGTTTTTGTTAAAGTGTGAGAAAAAAAGAAAGTGGAAAAAAATTACGTCACAACTGGACTTATTAAGTTTGTATGCAGTTTGGGAAACAATGTCACAGTTGTCACCTCATTCGATTGAAAATCTTCTATGCCTTTACATATAGAAAGGTTTTCAATGTTTAACAAGAACTATTTTAGCGGAGTTTCGCTTATTGGGGACAAGGATGTATGTGGAACTGGGACACCATTCAGAATTAATTTATATGAAAGATCTAAACACAACTTACTTTAAACAATACTCTGAGGTTCGAAATGGTCAGCACATATAAATACATTGCCTTCCTTCCGTTTTCCGAAACCATTTACTGAAGGGTCCCTATACTTGTAAATTAATGGCAGCATGGCTTCTCTCCATGCTGCTGTGTTGTAACCTCTTACTCTCTTTCCTGACGGTAACTTGTAAACTGAAGTTTTAGTTTGACTGTTGGTGCACATTGGAATGCAACAATAGTTGCCTACAACTCTTCTTCCTGACTTTTTTGTGCTTGCCATTTTTTTCTTTCAAAGCTAGGAACAAATTGCACTTAGGTTATGAAAAACAGTAATCATTGTTTGTGTGATTTAAAAACAATCTTTCTCATAAAAAAAACTCATAAATAGCCTTTTTCTCATTTAAAAACATAGAAATCTGTTTTATATCTTGTGTATGTAGTATCTATGCTTAAGTACTGAAACTTTCAGGCCATACAGCAGCACAATTACTTGCTATATTTGTCGATCTTTGCTCATACTTTCTGCTCCTCAATAAGCTGCAGAAGTAAAGTTGTGTTTTCTTTGTTCCAAATACTTTTTGCTGACAGTATTGAATATTGTCAGGGTCTGTAAATACAAAATAAAAATATTGAACAAACGTTTCGTCCACTGGGTTACATGCTTAACAAAACTGTTTGTCATACAACCAGTAGTGTAAAACCTCACAAAAAGTACTAGATTTTTCGTTAAGAGCTTGCAATTCTGCTGACGTTTCGCCCACGAGAACCGTTCTTCAGAGACGAATCGTTGCCAGCGCATGAAAAATAGGACAAAACGCAGCGGGGTACCAAACGAATTTCGGGAGGCAAAGGAGGTGCTAAAACTATTGGTTTGGTATCCCGCTGCGTTTTGCCCTACTTTTCAAGCGCTGGCAACAATTCCGTTTTATCGCTCTGAAGAAGCCCATGGTTCTCATGGGCGCAACGTCAGCAAATTACAATGATTTCTCGAAAAAATTATTACTTTTGTTGAAGAACGACAAATATTCCTATGAAATGGACAAAAGCTCACCACATTCTTCAAACCATCCTTGTTCGTAAGATTCGGACTGTTCACGCAAAAGCGTATTCAAACTACCCGTTTCAGGCGTATTGGCAATCGAAGAACTCCAATACGCTTTGCCCTTTTTCTTTTTTGAAAATGCGAGAAATAGAACAAGTGTCATTTCGCCGAAAGAAAACAAACCGTAAGCAGTGTTGCCAAAAACAAAACAATAGGTTAAATTAAAATTAGGAAGAATTAAAAAATATTCTTCTCAAGGCATCTCTTATATGTGTGTACTAACGAAATTTAAAAAAAAAGTGATTAAATGTTTAAAGAATTTGTAGTTATGGGCAGGGCTGGATTAACCATTAAGCAATATAAGCACGTGCTTAGGGCATCAAAGGAAAGGGGGCACCACAGAAACTTTTCAATGCCAAATTTTTATTTGTCTCAGTATTTTAATGTACGGCCCGATTTCTTTAAGTATGCTTTTTTCAGTTGATACGGCGTCAGCCGGCTTTTCATCAGTAAATTCTTATTTATATGGAAAGAATATGCAAGTTTGGATAACTAAATAATCAAAGTAAAACAAAGCTGTAATTGTTTCGTCAAAATCTCCAATGCTGCCAAATGTGCAAGAATGCAGCAGCCAGCTGATCCCGGAACTGTTCACTTTGCGAAAGTTTGCTTCTACCCCTTTCTCTCTCGGCTTCATGCAGTTAGGTTTTGTTTGTTACGCGATATTCACATGAGTATACTAAGGCAGGCTGGTTGGTGTATTAGGTGGTAGAAAGATGTAGGACATTATACAAAATTAACTGGAAAATTATCGTTAGTTCACAAATCTTCGTATTTTTCCTTTTTTTCTGTCTTTATTTGGTTGTCGTTATTTCCTTGATATACGCCTAACGGCCTAGTGGTTCTTAACCTGGGGCTAATGTAACACTTTAAAGGGGGTAATAAATATATCGTTTTTGCTTCCGTTGCACCAAAATGTTTCAAACTTGGAACATAAAATTTCGTGTGTGTTCATTTGGCGTTCCGTTTCACTCAACACCTTCTGTGACGTCATACTTTAGTGTAATCGCTTGCAGTGTAGTCTAGGTCAGTTTTATGTTGTTTTGTTGTTAATTAATTGCAAGTTGTAATTTGTTATTTTTTTAAAAGGCGTAATTTAAACCATCAGAGAGGTGACGACAGGAAGGGTTGACATTTTGTTTATATTTGTTTTTTGAACCAAAAACCAAGATGAAACGTGTGCAGTTAAGTGGTGCACAAAAGCGAAAATTAGCAAAAAAGAAACATGAGAAGACTTCAGACTCAGAGGCCAGGACTACAAAGCTGACTTCTTTCTTCACGCAAGTTTCGCAAGATGATATACCGATAATGGGTCGCAACCAACCACAATCATCAAAAATGGGCACAGATACGATGAATTCCAATTTGATTACTTCAAACAGCACTGGTGCTAAAACAACTACAAAAGTTGACAGTTTAGTGGACCATGGTGATGGTGGTGAAAGCAATCTCTCTGCAAAAGAGATAGCAAATCACAATCTAACAAAGGATCCTGGATTGTGGCTTGATTTCTCTGCTGTTGATGTGGCTTATTGGGTTGCTTGTGGGCCCAGTGACTGTCAACATCACAACGGACCATTCGACAAGTCTAACCGCCATTTTAGCGGCGTCAAACCAGTATGGTATTGTTCGCAGAAACTTTTTGTTGGGACAAAGCCCAATGGTGAGAAATACAAGAGAGAGTGGTTAATGTATTCACCATCAACAGGATCAGTTTATTGTTTTGCCTGCAAACTGTTTGCTCCAAAAAATTTCTCCAATTTTGTTACGAAAGAAGGGTTTAGTGACTGGCGAAATCCTATTGTGATTGATAATCATGAAAAGAGCATTACTCACCGAAACTCTATGCTAACATACTTAACTCGCAGACAGGGCTCAGGTTTGGGACAACAGTTGGAAAGACAAATTCAGGAAGAGTGTGATTACTGGGAACATGTTTTGAGGCGTGTAACAGCAGTTATTCGTATGTTAGCTGAACGTGGATTGGCTTTTCGAGGAACGGAAGAAAGGTTTGGATCATTGCAAAATGGAAATTTTTTAGGTCTGCTTGAACTTATAAGCCAATTTGATCCGTTTTTAGCAAGCCATATTTCGAAATATGGAAATGCTGGAAAAGGAAATCCTTCTTACATGTCAAAAACCACCTGTGAGGAACTCATTCAAATAATGGCGGAAGAGGTCCATGCCTTCATTGTTGACGAAGTAAAATCTTCTAGTTATTTTAGTTTGTCAGTTGATTCAACACCTGATCTATCACATATCGATCAGTTAAGTGTGGTGCTTAGGTACTTCAGGTGTTGCAGTACTTGAGTGACATTTGCAAGTTAGACTTTTCAAAATGTAGAGGCCAGTCTTATGACAACGCTGCTAACATGTCTGGGCGCTATAAAGAGATGCAGCAAAAACTTTTGGAGAAAAACAAGTTTGCTGTGTATGTGCCCTGTGCAGCTCATCCACTAAATCTGATAGGCCGAAGCGCTGTTGATTGCTGTCAAGCAGCAGTTAATTTCTTTTCTACAGTTCAATTACTCTATACCTTTTTTTCAGCCTCAACCAGTCGATGAAAAATTCTTAAAGTTTATGTTGAAAATGAAAGGGTCCTAAAATCCCTCTCCGATACCAGATGGGAGGCACATGCTGTTGCAACGGAAGCAATTTTGAAATCTTTCCCTAAAATTTTAGAAGCATTAGAATATATAGAGGAAGACCAATTGCAAAAGGGGGACACTAGAAGAGAAGCAAATAATATTGCAGGCAAAATGGAAGAGCTAGAGTTCGTTTTCATGTTACATTTTTGGAATGATATATTGCAGAGTTTTCACAGAGTAAGTCAAGCTCTGCAAAATGAGGATGTGGACTTAAAGACATGTGCAGATCTATATGTATCATTAGCTGACCAGCTGTGTATTTCACGAGATGAGTTTGAACGTTATGAAGCAGCTGCAAAAAAAATGCTTCCAGATGTTGGTTACAAAGCTGCTACAATTCGCAAACGCTTCAGAAAGAAGGAAGGAGATAAAAAGCGGCAAATATTTGTTGTCGCCAACATTAAGTTTTTAAAACCGAACACCCCGAAGTACCGCCATCACGAAAATTTACGGCGGTTCATCCTGAGATTTAGAGACCCTCAATCAAAAGAAGATAACATTCTTTCGCAACTTCACAGAAACCAGTGTGGAACATGCGACCTTTATTTTAACCCGGATGACTTTTTTGAAGGTAAAAAAGTTTGTAATATAACTTGCAGAACTGTCAAGGCCTATTCCAGTGAAGTTGAGTTAAGTTTTTTTGCTTGAATATTGTGCAGACAAACGACAGCTAAAGTATGGTGCCATTCCCACAGAAAACATACCATCAAAATTTGTTTCCATACAGCAGCATACAACAGCCAGAAAACCTCCAGTAAAATATAATGTACCAAAAAAAGTTATATACTCATCTTTTACGAAATTGGTACAATCAGGGAGAAAGTTAATGGATAGGGGACTGCATTTATGGTCATTTTACATTGAAGATCATCAGGTTAATTAGTAGCCTTTATTGTGCCTTTGACTCTCATCCTAAACATCCAGGCAGTATTAACCACTTTATCAAAGGTAACTTGCAGATACAAAATAAATGTGGTTCCACAGTGGGAGTTGATTATCAATGGAGTTGTCATATTTTGGTTGGTCTGTTCCAGCAAAATTTGGACAATCTTTTGAGAAGCATTACACATTTTGCTGTGTGCCCAGGTTAGAATGTCAATGATAACGTCAGTTTTGGACTAGAGCAAATATACCTATTTCGGATAAAAGTACACCTATCTAAAACACTAATGTTGCCATGTTTAAATATTTAGGCATAGAGCTTGAATCAGATCAAACAGCAAAGCATATTGTACCATACAAAGAAGGCAGGAAGTTGAAATACGCTATTTCAAACAGAGCAGCCAACTGCTCTATATTAAGTGAGAATCAAAGTCAGTGTAACAATTGCAAGACTTTATTCAAAAAAGAGCATAGACTGCAGCAACAAAGGGAAACTTACAGAAGGCCAACTGCAAATAAGGAAATGCGAATAATTACAGCAAAGGCACGGAAATGTAGGCTTTTAGCATCAGCAAAAAAAATTAAAAAACAAGTATGCAGGAAAAGTGGTTGTAATATTTTTGGCATGAACCTCGACAAAAAAGTAAGCTGACCTAACATACCTATAAACTTTAGCAGCAGTTTTTCCTCTTCCAATTTTGGTGNGCAAATAAGGAAATGCGAATAATTGCAGCAAAGGCACGGAAATGTAGGCTTTTAGCATCAGCAAAAAAAATTAAAAAACAAGTATACAGGAAAAGTGTTTTCTGTTTAGAATTTAAACCATGCGAAAAAAGATTCAACAAGGAATGTAATTGGTTGATATAGATAAAGAACTGGCTAATGATATACATATCATCATCAAACAGGGAAAGAGTGAATTTTGCAAAATGTTTTATGCTGAGCAATTGAAGCTGCAGTCAAGACATAAAAATGCAAGGTGATTTCATCCTGAAATTATTCGGTGAATACCCTTGTTGTTGTCATTTTTGTGCTTGTAGCACAATTTTAAGTTGTTTTAAACAACAATTTTGTTATAGATTTGCTCTTAATCTTGCAACAAAAAGCCCCTCGTGTTATGACCAGTTGAGGCAAACTGGAGTAGTTGTGTTACCATCAAAAAGAACATTAATTGAGTACAGGTATACATACTCCTTTTTAGCATATATTTATAATTGTTCATTACACCATTTTTCCTTTTTTGTAGAAATGCTGAAAAACCTGAATCAGGTTGGACAAGGACAACAATGGATTTTATTCAAAATTATTCTGCAAATTGCTCCGCACACGAAAAGTTTATCTTTTTAACTCTAGATCAAATGAAGAGTAAGCAAAATTTATTCCAACAATTACTTCTCTGAACTTAGTCTCTAATGAATCTATTTTTCTTGTAGTTCGGCAGAACCTGGTGTATGATTCATCCAATGGACAAATTTTAGGTTTCACCAACCTTGGAAACAGACCAAACTTTAAAAAAGGTGAAATGGCGACTCATGCACTTGTTGTGTATGGAAAATCTTTTTGCGGAACTCCAGGTCTTAAGTATCCGCTGGCCTATTTTGTGACATCTTTAGTTGATGGTTCCTTGCTAGCCTCAATTGTTTGGGAATCAATTGGTTTATTGGAGTGTAATGGTTTGCATGTAAGGTATACTTGTGGTTTTAGTGGTAGAAATAAAGAAGAAAATGTATCAATCTTTTAACTTAGGTTCTTGCTGTGCTGGCTGACAGTTTGTCTGCAAATCGTACAATGTTTGCAAGTATGTGTTCAGGCAAACTTTCACATGAAACAGAAAATGTATTTGCACCTGGCAGAAAGTTATACTTGATTCCAGATCCACCTCACTTTCTAAAAACAACAAGAAACTGCCTTTTTTCCAGCAAAAAACTTAGGATAATATATTACAATCTTTAACAAGACCTTTGTTTCAGATGAATTCTACTTTACAAAACTTAAAAACTCTCATATAAATTTAAATCCATACACAAAAATGAATGTAAGACTAGCAGCACAAACTTTGTCACAACGGGTAGGAATGGAAATGAAAGGTGACGAGTGTAACCTGAAAAAAGGGAGATGGAGGAAACTGCAAAATTTGTTTTAATGATGGACAAATGGTTTGATCTTATGAACACCAAAATTGGAAGAGGAAAAACTGCTGCTAAAGTTTATAGGTATGTTAGGTCAGCTTACTTCNGGTGTACATACTCCTTTTTAGCATATATTTATAATTGTTCATTACACCATTTTTCCTTTTTGTAGAAATGCTGAAAAACCTGAATCGGGTTGGACAAGGACAACAATGGATTTTATTCAAAATTATTCTGCAAATTGCTCTGCACACGAAAAGTTTATCTTTTTAACTCTAGATGAAATGAAGAGTAAGCAAAATTTATTCCAGCAATTACTTCCCTGAACTTAGTCTCTAATGAATCTATTTTTCTTGTAGTTCGGCAGAACCTGGTGTATGATTCATCCAATGGACAAATTTTAGGTTTTACCAACCTTGGAAACAGACCTAATTTTAAAAAAGGTGAAATGGCGACACATGCACTTGTTGTTTATGGAAAATCTTTTTGCGGAACTCCAGGTCTCAAGTATCCGCTGGCCTATTTTGCGACATCTTCAGTTGATGGTTCCTTGCTAGCCTCAATTGTTTGGGAATCAATTGGTTCATTAGAGTGTAATGATTTGCATGTAAGGTATACTTGTGGATTTAGAGGTAGAAATGAAGAAGAAAATGTATCAATCTTTAACTTTGGATCTTGCTGTGGTGGCTGACAGTTTGTCTGCAAATCGTACAATGTTTGCAAATATGTGTTCAGGCAAACTTTCACATGAAACAGAAAATGTATTTGCACTTGGCAGAAAGTTATACTTGATTCCAGATCCACCTCACTTGCTAAAAACAAGAAACTGCTTTTTTTCCAGCAAAAATATTGGAAATGGCAAAAGGCTGATTTACTGTGATGGAAAACACATTGTTTGGGACCACTTTCAATACATCCAAGCTAAAAACGGTTTGATATAAACTTACTTAGGATAATATATTACAATCTTTAACAAGACTGTAGCGACCACTAGTGTAAATTATGCAAAATTAGCAATTAGCGATTGCAAAAATAGTTGATTTTTCGGTGTACGAGCTCAAAGCTCGCATGGATGTCAAATTTATGACTCACGAGAAACTTTAACCAAACTATATTGTTCGACTTGGCGAAAAGGCCTGGTGAACTTTGTAATATTTCCGTTCTCAACTTGATTAGGATGCAGCGCTACTTTGAACCGACATGCTCGTGTGTGGTCTTTCGTACTTTATATGCTGCGTTGTGATTGGCTGTTCGTTTGTGCGATTCATACATGTTAACCAATCGTAAGAGCGCTTTACATCGTTACGCCCAAAATACCCAGAGTTTAAATAATGCACGGATGACGTCAAAGCCCAGAACAGCTGTAGCTCGGCAGTAGCCAAGAGCTCTTGACATAGCGTAGTGTAGTCTTTCCATGTAATTTATGTTTCTTTGAGGTTTCTTAAGCAAACTCTAATGCATTGTTTTCTTGTCTTGGATTCTATTTGAATAAGATAAATAAACAAACAACCTGAAGTGCAAAACACNTTAACCAATCGTAAGAGCGCTTTACATCGTTACGCCCAAAATACCCAGAGTTTAAATAATGCACGGATGACGTCAAAGCCCAGAACAGCTGTAGCTCGGCAGTAGCCAAGAGCTCTTGACATAGCGTAGTGTAGTCTTTCCATGTAATTTATGTTTCTTTGAGGTTTCTTAAGCAAACTCTAATGCATTGTTTTCTTGTCTTGGATTCTATTTGAATAAGATAAATAAACAAACAATCTGAAGTGCAAAACACCTGTGTGAGGATTCTGGGACTCTGTCCTGGCAAGCTCAGGAGCTTTGAGGAGGTGTACGGAGGTTATGGCATTGCCAAGAACGGTGGTATCGAGTTCTCACATATGATAAGTGACGACCCTAATCCAAATCGTCCACGCATAGTAAAGAACAATTAAATAATTAACAAAACCCCTGTAATAAGAACTGAGACTCATAGACGCATATGCCGTGGACTCAACAAACCGTGGTCGCCACAAGACCTTTGTTTCAGATGAATTCTACTTTACAAAACTTAAAAACTCTCATATAAATTTAAATCCATACACAAAAATGAATGTAAGACTAGCAACACAAACTTTGTCACAACGGTTAGGAATGGCAATGAAAGGTGACGAGTGTAACCTAAAAAGAGGGAGATTGAGGAAACTGCAAAATTTGTTTTAATGATGGACAAATGGTTTGATTTTATGAACACCAAAATTGGAAGAGGAAAAACTGCTACTAAAGTTTATAGGTATGTTAGGTCAGCTTACTACTTTTTCTCCTAATTTTGCATGTTTAAAGGAATGTTAATGATGAAAGACTGCATTGGTTGGAAACTACATTTGTGTCTCATTTGTGCAAATGGAGAGAAGACAATGTCAAAAAGTTTGGGGAATCTGCTGCTGAAAAGTCATTTTTATCAAACCAGACATTTTTAGGATTGTGTACGGCTACAAGGGGAATTGTTTGTCTCATAAAATGTTTGCTTGTTCTTGGTTTCCATTTTGTCGCAAGTAAGCGAATTTCACAAGATGTTTTGGAGGCATATTTTTGCCATCAACGATCAATTGGCAGACGATATGATAACCCTGACATTAAAGAGTTCGGATACAGAAACAACATCATTATTACAAAGCGTAACTTGAAATATGATAGTGGTCACATCAACAAGCGCAGAAGATGCAGTAAATTATAATCATTCATTTAGTTATGTGACATAGTCAATTAAATTTAATTGGTTTTTCTGTAGATTCCCTTCAATGATGGACTTGTTTTCACTCTTGTGTTTTTTTGTCTGATGCTAAATTGTCCCTTTTGGCTACGACACATGATAGATAGGCCTCAAGTAACCACAGGCACATGAAATGTGTAATTTTTTAAATGACTAAGTTTTATAATTTGGGGCCTGATGTGTTGTAAAGTATTTGAATGCAGTTAAGTTTCGCCTTTTGGTACCCCAAAACACAAAAATTTAGAAGAAACAATTTTAAAATTTAAGTTGAATCGGCCTAGTGGTTTCCTTGACAGCCAGCTAGATGTGTTTTTGATTGTTTCCTTGTTAAGTTTCTGTTATATGGAAACCATGTTTGCCAAGTTGGTATGTAAATGATATTTGTATGGTGACCAATCAGTTAACTGCAAACAGTTTCGGAAACATACCACTTTCAAGATTGATTGGTTTATTTTTGTCAATAAAAAAGTGGAAACACTGAACAACATGCATATCTTACTTTTGAGTATTGAGCGTTTTTCGGAGGGACCTTTTTGAAGCGTTTGAAAGCAAGCTTTCTTTGAGTTTAGCTGTAAATCTATGTCCTCTAGTAGGTAATTATTGTTTGAACAAGCTTAAGGCACATGTCAAATTTCTTTGGGTCGCAATAAATACTCTGCAGAGTTTTTTACTACAGTTGAGTCCAAGCACTCTTTAACCATTTTTAAATCTATGCAATAATTTGTACGCCTATTTCGAAAATTCTTTTCACAAACAAATATTTTTTTTTTTGATTGGTTCTGTCACTGATAACATAAATCGACCATGAGGTATGATACAACACGAGTTGATCATATCAATTTCTTCTTTGCAGGATGTTTTTGACTTTAACTTAAACAAAATGTATCCAGCAATATGGGCAGCCATATCAAGATCATTAGTAGTTGGTTCTTTTTTAGATGTACATGGCTTTTCCCCTTTCTTGGCCTCTTGATGTATCATGCGCATTGCATCAAAACATTTCAGAATTTCACCAGTTGACAAATTGCATCTTTTGCCCAGGTCAAAAGCATTGCAAGAAAATTGCTTCATTAATTGATTGCCATCAGGCTTATTGCAGTATTCTGAAATTAAAAAAAAATAGGTCTAAGATCATACAATTTACACAACATAATGCATAAAGTATAGGCTTCAATCTGTACCCACGATTATACAATCTGGTGGTGTATGAATGAATTGACAGTTGAAATAACGACACACCTGAATATATTTTAGCTATAATCGCCACTGCCTCTTCCAATGGTTTTGACCTTTCCGTTACGAGATGAACCTGTACTGCCATTTCACATCCCCGGTTAATTATTTCAACAGCCGATTCATAAGGAAGAGACAAGTCAATGGGCTATAAATTAATGAAAACAGACTTTTAATGAATGTTATTAAAGCGTTAAAACCTTTTTCAAGTACTTACTTCGTCCAGCTCACTGCAAATTTCGTCTCCAAAAAGGATTTCACAGCAAAACTCCATTTTGTCGTATGCTTTGAAGTTTCACCCTATTAGAACCAATGAAGCGTGAAACGTTAGACAAGTTGTTCTTTGTTTTATTATTTTGCCTTTTTTGTGCGCGTTTGTTTCCTATCTATGTATTATAATATCTACGGTTTGATCAAGTAGCCAATTGCCATTAATAAACCTGTGACGGCAGCAGTAGAAAAAATTCAACATTAGAATTTTTTCTTTAGTTGACAATATTTTAAAACATGTGTTGTCTGATAAATTGTTTACTATCAAACGAAACGCGAAGGCTGGTTCTACTATTTTGTGCAAAAAAACAGGTGTACCATGCATGTGATATTTGTAAAGTTGATGATTGCGTGTATTTTGTTATTCAACAATATGCCAGCATTCACTCATTTTGCCTGTAAATTCTAAAATGGTGGGAATATTTGAAGTTTTTCGTTTGCAGAACGATTGTGTGATGACAAAAGTTTCCAGTGACATGAAAAGTGTATACTGTTGCCCTACATAAAAAAACTTTTGTTTCAGTTCATTGTTAATTTTGTTTTTATGGTTGCAGAACAAAAGCATGAAACAGTTTATATGTGTTAAATTTTGCTACGGGTCTAATAACATTGTACCCAAACAGTAGCTGGTAGGAACCAGTGAATGAAAGTGGCCAAAGTATGTCACCAATATTCAGAAGCTAGTAAAAAACAAGCCACACCTGCAGCTGACTAGACGACTTGTCTTTGCACTATGATCTGTCAAGTTGTTACGATTAAAACCATTCTTGGCAATTGAAGGTACATATGGGCGATGCAAAAAAAGCTATTCAAAACAGCAAATAGGGGATTCGTCCACGGGAAGGTTTTTTTTTCTGAAGAGACATTTCGGGTTCACAAGCAGCAAAACAACCAATAGATAGCGAGCATGTTGTACTTACCCAACTACAGTTAATTTACGCTTTCCTGGAGTGGTGTATTTTAAACATGCTCTTGTTTTTCCCACAACAAATATTTTAAGAGACCCCTATCACCACGAAAACACATAGTCAGAGCAAAATATGTCACCTTACGAGCCAACTAGATTGTATGGATTCTAAACTGGAAACGATAAAATTTTGGACATATTAAAAGCAAACACGAAACAGGAGAAGTCAACACATAATAAAATTGGCTCGGCAATGAAAAGGGTGGTAAAAGGCGTAAGAGGGCGGTTGTGCATTGAGGGGAAAGTCTAGCAAACCAAAAGAGATGCAGCCGTTTTACCCTGACACGCCGACACCTGCAGCAGGCTGCGATGTACGCGGATGCAGCTGTACGGATCCCTGTGTATCGGACGTGCAGTAAGCGCATTTCTTTTTACTTTTTTATTTCCATTAGCACTTCCACTGATAAAATTCGAAAAACTAACACCTCTGTGAATAACTGCGAATACAAGGAAAAACAGACCAGACAGGTGTTAGTTTAAACGACGCAACTAGCAAGGGTTTACCAGGCACGTGCCAGACATGGTTATAATGTCTGGCCGTACGTGTGGTACGAAGAAGAGCCAAACATAATCCCATGTGGGTGTTTCAATGTTAACCCTCTACCATAGGTCAATGAGTTGCCTTTCCAATTGGAATGTCACCTATCATGTCTTCAAGGAATACTTTTCTACAATGAAAATAGCAATTCTTTCAAGGTTAATTCTGCCAGGTTTGTCAATAGTCTAGATGTGGAGCACCACAAGGCACGTATTCAACTAATAAATTAAATGATTGGTTTGCAAAGTTTAAAGTAACATAAATTACTCATAAAAAAGACAATTATAAAGCGGGCAAATCAGAAAAAGTTACTTATGTACCTACAAAACATCCCAAAAGATTTTATGAATCAGCTGTTTAGGTTGTGCAACAGTTGGTCTATTTCCATTCTT
>QXVZ01002197.1:0-13080 GCA_008931825.1 Phallusia fumigata
GTTGAGAAAGGCGATAGACCCTTAAATTAGGGGTTCTTAACCAGGGGTATCCTAAGGGGGTGCTTTTAGGGGGTACGAGAATGCTGAATCATTGGGCCAATTTAGATCCATTATATCAATAACATGTCAAAATTTTAACATGGGAACAACAATTTTGAGAAAGTACAGACGGGCCACGAGAACTGGTTGGTGATTTTAAAGGGAAAAACGTTTAAGAACCACTGACTTACACCAAGCAGAAAGCAACTAGTACTGGTTTATAACGGGTATAAATTATGTCGAGTTTTTCAAAGTCGATCGAGGTTAAGATGCCGACTTCCTGTTTGCGTGTGTGAATCACGTCTGCATATGGGCAGAGCTTCGGCTAGACGCTTGCCCAAGCTTCGTGGCTTTGGTCTCTCTAGGTTTTTTTGACAGGTATGTACTGCCGCTAGTGGCCACATCGCACACACCCATATTAACTCAGTGAATCATTGTTGTGTTCTGGATTTGTGGAGCATGTTTAGAGCTGCCAGTTTGCACTGTTGTTTATGATCCAAGTTAACGAGACCACGAGGTCCCAGACGTTTGAACTTCAATCAACGAACCTGCTATCTATGATCGGATATGAAGGTTCGCTATCGGAAGCTGCACTTCGGGTTGCCCAGCATGTATCAAGCTGGAAAGAAAATGTATCTATTGCAAATTATTTGCATCTTCTCAAAAGTTAAAATAAGAAAAAATCATTCAATAAGCCTAATTGGTGTTTATGTTTTACTAATACCACCTGCATTATGAAGTAGTTCAAATTATCTGGAATGTTTTCAAGCTCAACTTTCGCGTAAACACAGTCTGGCACTGTGACAGCTGCGTTGGGCTCGAGAGCTACCAAAAAACTCTCGTTTCTATACAGGTTGAATGAAATATCGAAATCTCCGCCCACAACGTCCCCTGCGACTCCTATTTCTCTGCAGGAAAAAATAGTTTAGTTTCAAGTTCAACCCACGTCAGTTGTTTGAAAGTTAAATGTATTTTACTGGATATTTGGCTGAATGTTGACTGAGGTTAATTGGGCTGTGGCGTTCATCTGGCAGGTAAAGTTGAGGTTGTAACGGATGTAACGTTGCACAGCAAGAGTGAGATTCATCGACTTTTGGTTCCAAATCGTGTAAGTGTTTGAGATAACATCAGGATTGGAGTTCTGCAAGTGTTCAAGTTAAGTCTGTTAATTGTTTTGGGTTAATGTAGGTAACCTTGTGTTTTAATAACAATTTTATGACAAGCTGATGTAAACGGGCCCGTTTTTGGTCATATTGACACATTTACACCAAGCCTCGGAGTAAATATCGAAACGTTTTCAGTTGCTGCCCCAAAACGCGACATCGCTATAACGAAATCACTTACATCACTCAGTAGCGGGCATTCGGTGATGTTGAACTGAAACATCGCGTCTTCGAATGTTGAACGACATTTCGGGTTCAAAGTATCCAGGTCTTCCACTGGCGACGGTGAGATATAAAACTCATCGCCGGTCGTGGCATTAAGACTCATCATATCGGTGTCGTCAAGTCTGTAAGACAAACAAGTTTCTGAGGTTCAAGGGTATCGTTGCTGCAGAAACCAAGTATCATTTTTTGCCATCCTAATACAGGTCTAATATATGCCACAAATTGCGTATTGGTATCAGCGTACAACTAATTTGACATAGTCTGAATCTGCCTTTGATTTGCAACCGGTTGATATTCGCATAGCGTTCCTACAAGTTTCGCCTCGTGCATTACTGGGGCAAAAAAATAAACTGAAAAAGAAAGAGCAACTTACTTTATAACGACAGTCTCCCCGCAGGATGAAGGGGGTGGGACTAAAAAACAGTAACACGTAAATTTAATTCACACCTTAAAACTAATGTCCCCCAGCGGGCAGAATAAAAGTGGAATAATGCTATAAACAGTAAGACTTTATGTTGCCATGTTATGATCCACCGGCATATAATGCCAAGCGTTATCTTCGACCCTATCCAGTTTCGCTGCAACACTTGAGGGTTCTGACAACTAGCGATTTTTGACAGAAAGGCAAGGCTAGAAAAAGACTTCTTTTAGTTTTTGTTGCGATGAAACCTGGTGGTATATTCTATAGCTTGTCACCAGTTTCTGATTTGGACTGAAAAATATTTACCTTAGCTTAGAGCCACAAAATTATATATTTTCTTTTTTTTCTATCTGAATTGTCCCAAAATAATTTTCTTATCCATTGCATACAATAAAAATTAAAAGGTGACATGTTCTTGTGCAACTTATCAGGCACGTATATATTTTCGAAGAGCCTGTACCAGAGTTATTTAAAGGGAGGTCTCCGGGGTTTTGTATCACTCAGGGCGCCACTGGGTCTAAGTCTGGCACTGCTTTATGATCATCTCGTAACAGCCATTGAACGCCCTTCGTTGCAAACTACTTACGAATCCTGATTGTTCCGAAGAAAGTGCTGCTAGTTTCCACCGACACGTAATATTGAACCTCAAAAAATGTTACATCACGTGCTGTAACTACTTGATTGGTTTCAGTAACGATTCCATCTATGCTAGTCCATGATGCCACGTCACCATTGTTAGTTTTCACCTGCATGTGTAGTTATCATAAAATACCAACAGCTATGCTGATCCCAGTTTTGTAAAAAAGTTAGGATTTTGTTGACATTTGAGAACTTGTTTGATAGTCTGCTCAGATACATTTTTGTTGCAGTCGTTCTGTTTACATCAAATTCCCTTAACTGGCGAATACAGGCACGGTTTCATAAGACACTAACAATGATGTAAACCCATTGTCACCAATGTGGATCCCAATGGTATACAAAAGGGTCAATGGTATACAAAAGTTTGAAAATTATTCTCGTAAACCGGTGGTTCTCTAAATGGGGACCCCGGCCCCTTAGGGGGACTGCGACAAGTCCTCATTCTTTCTCAGTCGATGCCAGTTCGCGTGACTACTGATATATTGCGAATGTACGTTTCATGGTTAGCGTTGATTGCGCCATTTGTGGCACCCCCGCGAAATGCTGTTTTATGATGACAAGCAACAATTAACGTGAATGTGTCACAGACAAAGTAGTGCTAAAGTCATTCGAGTTTTTAGCGTTCCGTGGGTTCACGAAACACTTTCAAGGGGACCGTTATGTTAAAAGCTTCAAGAAGTTGGAGAACCACTGTCGTAAGCTATTAAACATATGTCACTGAGTCTAAATCCGACACTGCTTGCGAAATCTCGTACGCATAGGCGTCGAATCCCCGGGTGGCAGAGGCGGCGGCCACCTCACTGAAAACTTCTAGGGAGACAGCCATATTATAAAAAGTCCACTCTGCTACCCCAGAAATTTCCTGGATTCATTATGACTGGTTTACACCAAACACGTGCGAGGCAAGCGACATAAATATCTTTTCGTTCATTCAACAACGCAGCAGGAAGTCCAATTTTGCGCGTCTTTTGTGCTATATGTACCTTTAATATTAGCGATAACAGAGAGTACACTGAAGTTATAAACCAATAGGTGTACCTCGTGCAATTCAATCACGTGTCAGACCGTTTAGATTTGATCATTTCGCCACCTCACACGAAAAAAAACTGCTAAAAATTGACGCCTATGCTCGTAAGAGACAAAGGTGATAACCCTTATGTCTGTCGTTTCCCTAAACTTTATTTACTCACGAACCGTTTCATGGTTTGTATACTGTCCGTGGCGCCACCTACTGTCGGGAAAACTTCAGGAACTGACCTATTAACTGAACGACTTTTGCGAGATCGTTCAAGTGACAAATGCAACTATGCACACAGGAAACAAATTTCTACAATCCTTTATAATGAATAGGCAAAAATACATCCTGGCGTACCACCAAGAAGCCCTTTCCTACCAGATTTTGGGAACTAATGCCTTACGTGTATAAAGGAATAGGCGCTTGGTAGGTTCAGGGAGTGAAATACGACTTCAAAAGAACCGAGGCCGGTACTTGGTATTACAACCCAAGAACAGAACGATGGGCTGGTGGGCCCGGCCGCTCCGTCAGGGTTCTCAATGTTTTGCGGAAGAATCCGTTCTGTGCTCTCGTGAGTACAAATTTCTGTTTCTGAAAAGCACAATACGGTTTTTTAACCGTTAATATTACTTTTTCGCAACAGAATTCACCGAAACCTATACTACGTTTGTTTAAATGACTTTGCTATGTAATATATTTATACAAGGATAAATAGGATGTAATGCAACAAACGCCTTTGAACAGATAGGCTATTTTGCACTATTATTTAAACTTCTTTAGTAACTTTTTGTTTGAAGAAGTGTATGTTGGCACTGTGCCACATTTTGATGTATTTGAGAAGCACTGTTTGTAAAAGAATCATTTTTTTCTTAAGGTTTTCTTTTTTCAGCTGGGCTGGTAACCCAGTCTCAAATTCTTACGTCTAACTGCAGCAAACGTAACCCGATCTCCTGTTCGGTCTCGAGTGAGAGTGCATACGTATGTCACAGAGCCAAAAACTGACGTCCTCAAAGCGGGAATGGTTTGTCCATCACCGGTAAACGTGGCAATTAGGGTGGACGTGGGATCATAAAACTGAGAATATACGAGAGTTTTGTGAATATACACATTATGACATTTCTATCTTGAACAGCTTTGCCAGGTTTATTTGGGATATAGAATTCTTTTTATTGACCCCTCGCCGCAGCAGTCACCTCGTCAGCCCCTAAAAAAGGCCATACGTTTTGCCTGCAGAAAAAATCTGTCATATAAACCGGTAACTATACGATCCAATGTAAAATAATGTACTTTATTTTTTGTTGAAATGACACCTTACTTTTTAGTTGGGTGAAGGAGTGTATGTGAAATGTAATTACGGTGAAAGCCAACGTCGTGACCGTTTATGCAAATTCTAGCGCAAATAAAAACCGTCAAACATGGATTCTTACTTCGCACTTGTCGTTCAGAAGATCACCTTTAGACTGGAAAACAGCCACAAGATTTCCTCCGATATAAAGTGAACCATTTATGAACCGACAATCGTTGTCGATGTCAAGTTCCGGCGAGTTGAAATTTGAGTTGGCACCACATCTACCATTGGCACCTATCAAATGTAAAGCTAAAGTTGCGAAAGCAAAATAAAAAGTATCTGTTACATTTTGTGAACACTGCTGTGTCTTGTCGTGGTGGAGAGGGCGTTTTTTTTATTTTTCCGGAATTATTTAAACACAAATCTTTTAGGCTACTTATTTACAGTGGTGTAGTGCTGATGGAGCTCTACTTCGCCACCTTCACAAATGGGTGACAATAGTTTACTTTAAAATTAATAGCAAGCTAAAGCAAAGAGATCCGAAACCTCCCGCACTGCCCATTCAACTATAAAATTGCAACTTCCCCTCTGCTTATTTAGGTTTAATTCCGTCCATCCTTGCTACATTTCAGAGGTATCTAATTTTGCGTACTATTTGTCATTTGACAATAATTGTGTTTAGCCGACGACTACTTTACTACGCAACCAGTAAATGGATGACAAAAGATGGCTACGACAGCGCAGAGAAAAAAGAAATTCCAGACAGTCAAGAAAAAGGGTTCCCTTCTTCTCCTACGAATGTAGCAGAAATACCGGTCCGCTGCGATGCCACCATAAAAAAAGTTTGGTTAACTATGTTTAATTCTTGAAGTGATGTGGTTTGCAGCTGACTAAGTTTTTTTAACGTTTGTTTTGCGATGCCATCAAGCACCTTACCCGCACACTGAAGGAATAGCTTTCAAAACTTTAAAACATAACTGTAAGGGGATAAAGAACGAAATCGTTCACGGGAATTAATCACGGCTTCCTCTAACGGACCCAAACGAAATCATACAATAGCCAAAAACAAACTTTTATGCTTTGGATATTGTAGCTGGGTTAAAAAGAAGTGACAAATCATGGATGCCTGTTAAATTTCTCCAAAGCCTAATTAATACAACCCTTAACTCTAAATATGTGTTGTCTCACCAAAAGTTTTCGAGACTAAAGGCTTAATACGATCCTGGTGGTTAAAAAATTCATAACATCAGTGCCTAAAACTACAGCATCATTTTTAAACAGTGTCCGAGAAAAAAAAAGAGTTGAAACAACTGGCCTGAAGCATTCAGAAACAAACATTTACCCCAAATACCTTGCAAAATAGAATAGCGTTTGCCTATGTATGTCTTACCTTGTATACTGAAGTAAAGAAGCAAAGAACTGGAAACAACCGACTTCCAAAAACCAAGAATCTTCATAATTATTGCTGTTGACTCCTGCGATGTCGAAACGACAATGGATTTTAATCACAGTATGTGACTTACAGTGCTGTGGTATGATGTTCAAAGCGGATAAGGAAAGAATAGAGCTGTTTGAAGGTGTTTCCGGGCCAATACAATGTGCTGCTAGGGATAAATCATCGAATGTGCATGTTACGCTTAACTCCGGTATCATGTATAGGCACTGCATGTTGGCGAAAACACAACTGCTAACATATTACACAAAGCTATTAGGCGTCTCCCTACTATTACCATAAACACCGTTTTGCGGTCTTTTAAATGGGAATTGATGTTTTTAAGACCACCATATAACTATTTTCAATATTGTAGAGCCGTGTACTGAGGTATTTGTGATGATCCTACTATTCGTAGAGCATTTATTACTACTATGGATGTGCAAAAACTAAGAACGTGTTCCTTACCTACCAGTGCTACAAATGAAACTGCAATGGATGTAGTGGCGGGAAATATTTATTTTACCTAACGGGGGGCGTACAAAATTCCCCGCCAACACGCAATTGAACAGTTGTGATTGTAGGTTCGTGGACACTGGACATTTTTAAAACAAGCGCAAAGCTTCGGCCTGTTCACGTTTGCCAAATAACGAAACGTCACAAAACGTTATTGGCATATTGGTTGACTGATTGGTACGTTTGTAAAAGAACGGATCAGACGTGATACACGCTTGCGCGTCTTTGTGTTGTTGTTAGAAAGAGAAGCGTTTGAACGAGCAGCATAGTAAAACGTAAGACTTAAGTTCTTTGTTTCTGTTCACATCAACATTTTTAAACAGCAACATGTATTAAGTTATAACTGCAAACAGTTTGGCTATCCCGAGTTAAAATGCGGAAACTTGTTGACCCGATTCCAGATTTTTAGCCAGAGTTGTTACTTAGTACAATTATACGTTGACAGTCGACACTGGTAAATAATAAGTAACAATACTTGAGACAGTTTTCGAAAATCTCAACGTATAAAAGTTTTAATTTGGCCCATTAGCCCTAGATGCTTCTGTAGCTTTTTCCCAATACTAGAAGCATCTTCTGGGCAATGCATGTCATATGTTGGGACCATAGACCTAATGAATAAAGAGGTTTAAATCTGTACAATTAGTAGCACTCAAATTACAATTGCATTTTTGTTTCTAAAAGCCTATTACTCTTAAAATGACTGGTGCAGATGCTAATGAAACTGTGGAGAAAACTAGTTCAGCGATTCAAAATGAGCCAGATTTCAGTGATGTATCAAACATTCCTCTAATTGACACCAGACTTAATGATTCCCTTGCAAAAGATTCTCACCTATGTCCACACTGCAGCTTTCGTACTGCATGGAAGAGCAGCCTGACGATACATTTAAAGACACACACCGGTATGAACCAAAAGCTGTGGTTAAATAGGTCAATATATGCACATTAAACTGTTTGTTTGCAGATGAACGTCCATGGCAATGTGCTCTGTGCAACAAGCACTTTAAGCTTAAGCATCATCTGAAACATCACATTTTGACCCATTCAACAATCAAGCCATTTAAATGCAATATTTGTAACTATAGGTAAGGACATTTTTCATCTGAAACACTAAACTTAGATCTATTTACAACTCTTATCCAAACTATGCTGGCCCAAGTAGTTCTTAAAAGTGATATGGTTTATTCAATAAATATTTGGCAATAACTCCTTTCACAATCATTGATACAATAGGGTTTGAAGGTATTTATGATGATGGTATTGCCATATTGATGATTGATAAAGCATGTAATTTTTAAGAACTCAGGCAGCTAAGGACTTTTTTTAAAATAATTATTAAACATTATACGTTTTATTTGATTTTAGTTAGTTAGAATGTAGAACAACTATTTGTTTTGTTGTACAGAACTGCTGTTAGCCGAAACATGCAAAGGCACAAGTACAACAAACATCGGCCAACATTAAAACGGCGTGGGCCTGAAAAACTCTCCTTACCTTCCATGGTCTCTAGTAGCCATGCAAACTTTGATGCAGTAAGCTCATTTGTGGAAAAGGAAGTGAGCGTTTCTCAATCAGTAGCCAACACACCTCCAGTAACCACAACACCCAGTTTTCGGAGCTCAGTGACATCACTTGCTTTTCAATCACCAACATCTTTTAATGTTTCTACCGCAAGCCAACAACCAAGGACACAAAAAGACCCAAACAGTTTTAGACAACAAACCCCAACAGTGCTTACACAGAATGTATTGGATTCAATACAAAGTGCTAGGCCCAGCACTTTTAACTATGTATCAGAAGAAAAAATGAATGAGAGTTTGCAGATGTCTTCTCCTGAAAGTGTAACTTTTATAAAAGAAGAGTTGCCAGAAGGTCGGATTGAGCATAGATCCCTGACTTCTGAAAGGTCATTTGACATGTCACAAACCTCGAATGTGTCTGAAAGCCTATCTCCTCCTCCAATTGATACTGACATAAACATATCAAACATTATCAGTCGGAGCCAAAAGATATGTAACTCTGTTGCTAGTGACGCCAGTGACACTCCTGCTTCCACACCTAAAAAACAAAATCCAACAGTTATACAATCAACGAAACAAACTGAAAGAAGCAAATGGAAATGTAAACATTGCGAAATCATATTCCCGGACAATATAATGTATGGTTTGCATATGGGATGTCATTCAGTGACAAATGAATACCAGTGTAACATCTGTGGTGCATCCTGTAAAGACAAACATGACTTTATGTTTCATTTAACAATCGGTAGGCATCAGACCTGATTTAGCCATAATGGTTTTTGTTATTATTTGATCTTTAGTCTGAAACTGCAATGGGCGGTTAAGGGATATGTTTCTGTCAAGTATGTAGCTGTTGTAAACAGTATTTACCAAAACTATTTAAATTTTGAAACTTTTACCTTCATTTTAGTGATCTATTAAATAATGGTGTCTATTGCATTACCAATAGCAAGTATTGTTATTGTTTTTTATCCATTGCACTGTTTATTTTTTTTAAATTTATTGTCAATAAACAAAAATTACCGTATAAAGAATGAATCTTGATCGGCAGCCAAACAGATACCTCAATCCCATTTGGACAAATGCATGGTTTAAAGGTGGCATCATGTACAAATTCTAAATATATAGTAAAATTTGTTAGTTTTTTTTGTAAGTTAAGAGTTTCCTTTCTACATAAAATGATTGTCAACCAGTTGCATTTCAATGTAATTCCCCCTTTTTATCTGTAAATTTTATAAGGGCACATACTTTTATAGGCCTATATTTATTCTTTACTTTTCAAAGTGTATCCTTGCCCATACCCCTCGGTTGCATTTAAATGGACCTAAAGCTTAGTAAAGGAAACACATTGGGTCCTCAATCTTGTCAGCTAAGACTATATCTTTGAAATCGTTATTCTTTGGCTCCATGGTTTTGTGTGGTAAACTTTTACCAACTGGGACAGTTTAAAGATTTAGCAACTAAACTTCACATTTTACAAATGTTTACTCAAAGAACTCAAACCTTATTACAGAAATATCTTTTTGCAACTCGATATTCCACAAAACTAAATCTACAAAAACAACTGTTCTTTTTGTTAAGTGGCTAAATACAGATATAGATGCAAGAAAACATACATACAGAAATAAGAAATGTTTTGGCATTAATCCCGGCGCTAACCTATACACATATCCAGCAAACGTGGCAAATGTCCAAAATAAAAATTATTGAATTCTTCTATACAGGCAAGGTTAATACTGTACACATTTCATACTTATACAGAAAAATACATGAACCTATGGCCATTACTATTGGAATAGTCACTAAATGATATATTATTTAATTATAGCATTACCAGAGTAGAGAAGTTTGTACACTGAAACTAGGCTCCCACCAATGCATTGGTAATGTACAGAACGTGCCTTTATGTAACAAGTGCAAAAAAATTAAGAAAAGCAAATCAAGTTGTTTATCAGTCGCTGTATATTTCATTAAAAGTAAAAATTCATTTAATGTAAAAGATTACCTTTTGCACTAAATAAAACACAAAAAAATGTTTACTTGTTCAGGTGGTTAATTTGTTGTTTTGTCAGATATGATTGGTAATAAATGTACACCTTGATAGTTTCGACGTATGAAAAGGATGTGACAAATGTTGCAAGCAACAGAAATAGGTAATTTCAGGTTAAACATACATGAAACACAATCAAAACTCAAACTTTATACCAGGGTTGTGGAGTCGCACTATTTAAAGGAAAATCATAGTTTGGTTTTAAAATATTGTTTTGTGGAAGATTCGGTATTCTTAGGGGCAAGTTGCTGTGATCAAGTGAAGTCAATGTCAGGATTTTTTAACCAACTCCACAACCCTGCTTTATACAGTGTATGGTGTAGCATTATTTATGATTCATTTTGTTAGCAGACTGGTTTTAGGCAAAAAAATAAATTGAAAAGTTAACTCTGGTGCCTACCAATTGTAAAATGAAACATAAAGTCATGTTTGTCATTACAGATTGTCCCGCAGATGTTACACTGGTATTCATTCGTCACTGAATGACACCCCATGTGCAATCCATACATTATATTGTCTGGAAACACAATTTCGCAATGTTTGCATTTCCATGTGCTTGCTACACTCAGTTTTGGTGATGTTGTGACAGGTTCCTTTACCTTTTCAGGCAGGGAGACAGGAGTATCACTAGCATCACTGTCAATAGTGATATATTTATGGTTGTTTTGGCTGCAAACATTGGAAATGCCCACATCTGGTCCCATAGAGGATTGACTTGGACTGTCAGGAATTTTTCCGGATTGTGACATGTCAAACGATCTTTCAGATGTTAGGGATTTCCGCTTAACTCTTGCCTCTGCTAACCCTTCCTTAATAATCGCCACATTTGATGGAGAACACATCCTTAGGGCATCACTAGCATTTTCTTGCCCCAGCATGGCACGAAAAATACTGTTGGAATTGTCAATTTGCCTGGATTCTAATAGATTTTGGCTCAGCATCACAGAGCTTTGCTGAAGAAAGCTGTCAGGACTTTTTTGTGTCCATGGTGGCTGGCTTGCAGTGGGAATATTAAATGAAGTTGGTGATTGAAAAACAGGTGATGAAACTGAGCCATGAAAACTGGGTGTACTAAGTGGTGTACTCGTTATTGACTGGGAAGTGTTCACACCCTGTTCCACAAATGGGTTCACTGCATCATAGTTGGCATGGCTACCAGGGACCATGGTTGGCAAGGTCAGTTTTTCAGCTCCACGCCTTTTCAGTGTGATCCGGTGTTTATTGTACTTGTGCTTTTGCATGTTTCGGTTATCAGCAGTCCTATATAAAACACAAGGGTTATAAATAGACGGCAGTCCCTAAATAATACATGGATAATGGTGCAGAGTAGGGTTTGGCAAACTTTAACATCAAAACAGCCATTAGTTCCCCTGTTTACCAATCGAACCACTTTACCAAACCACAAACCCTATTTAAAACCATAATGATTGCAAAGCAAAAATGTATCAATCACATTGTTGTTTCTATGGGCAACGGGAGCCAGTTTGAGGAACGAAAGAGCCACATGTGGCTCTGGAGCAGTGATTGCCAACCTCCACTTCGACTTCTGAAGCCACTGCATTGCACTCATTTCTATGATGGTCCCCAATGATTTCTGTCTTACATGTTTTACTCAGCAATAAACTTGCAAAAAAATTTCTGTACATACTGGAAACATTTAGAAAACAAAAAAGAATATGTATGTTTGTGCCACAGAGAGATAACAAATACAGAAAACATGAAGACAATCCAAGACATACTTGTAGCTGCAAAGGTTGCATTTAAATGGCTTGCTTGTTGAGTGTGTCAAAATGTGGTGTTTAAGATGATGCTTAAGCTTAAAGTGCTTGTTGCATAAGGCACATTGCCATGGTCTTTCATCTGCAAAAAAGCATAGATACATGATTCAGCAATAAAAACATTATGCAAGACATGACATAAGATGCTTACCAGTGTGTGTTTTTAGGTGAATGGACAGGCTACTTTTCCATGCAGTACTGAAACTGCACTGAGGGCAGTGATAAGATTCTTTTACAGAGTGAGTGACTTCTCCACTTCTGGTATCAATTAAAGGAATGGTTGTGGCAGAAGTGAAGATTTGGCCGATTGACAAACCACTAAGCTTGGGTGTACTTGTAGGTTGCACTTCATTTTGATTAGTATTCTCCATTTTAACATCCACCCACTTTATCAAAGTACAAGCTTGTCAGATGTGTTGTTTCAAGTTTACCAACATTTTATTGTACTGAGCTCTGCAGCAAATTAAGAGTTCATTAGAACTTTTGTACAGGCAAATTTAACAAATGTTGTTGTTGTGCATTAAATACAACAACAAACTTAATAATTATAGCACTAGCACAGACCATTGCAGTTTCTTGGTTTTAGATCTAGAATGATGGTTTTCCTAAAACTGTGAGTCCACTTGGTATGTTTAGTACCTAACTTGTTTAATTGTACTTCTAATACCTCAGGTAGTATTGCAATATTGCAGGTAACAGAATCATACAGTATTAACAACCCCTTTTTGCTGTTGGTTATAGGTAGCTGTTGGGAGTCTATGGATTCAGCAAAATAGTCTTGAAGGTAAATACTACAGATAACACATATTGCAGTAAAAAAATTGGAAATGAAGCAGAAAATTGAAAATGTAAAAAATCTGTTAAGGGAAAATGTTCCCAACAGATTTGCGATACCTATCATCGAGGGCATATATGCAGTCCGTATTCAAACTTACTTAACACTCTTACTTTTAAAATAGGTTTAGGTCTCTATTGCATTACCCATGTTAGCGTTT
>QXVZ01002201.1:0-13517 GCA_008931825.1 Phallusia fumigata
CTACAAAAGGAACTGGAAAAGGTAGGCTATTTCCATACACAGCTCATGTGCTTAACTCATTTATCTTTTTTTGTCACTGCGTTAGGAAACACACGTGAAAAAACAAGACTCTGATCTTGAGCCGCAACCCGCTGGTGAGTTAGAAGCAAAGGCCGACCTCCCCTCGCCCAAAAAGTTTGAGCATTCAACGATATCCCCATTCGCAACACCAAAAATCGGAAAAAAGTTTTGCAAAGATTTCGGTCATTCTTTTCACAAAAACAGGTTCGATAACAGAATGGCGATTCGTCTTGTTAAAGGAATCTGTTTGATAATTGTTTTGAATTTTGGCAGTACAAAAGTGAGTCCCGACCCAAGGCGAAGATTGTCGGTCAGCCACAGTGATATCAGCTCAGTTGGCCTAAAGAAAAATTTGGATAGTGAAACCGATAAGAAAAGAATACAAAAATTATTCGACACGGAAGCTGAAAACAAACACGGATCATCGAAGGTAAGTGGATTATCTCTTATGTTTTGGCGCATGTTGTTGTTTTACTGTCCGGTACAAATGCAGAGCTCATGTGCGGCCAGTACGTATACGAGTATATGTAGACCTACAAATATGATACACAGTAATACTAATTATTTTTACACACGAACATGCCGCCATGCTGCGAAGAGAGCTATTCTATATTTATGCTAAGTTTGTTTTATAATGGTCCACAACGGCATCGTTGTGACAGTAAACTGTTTTTGTGGCCAATTACTTGTGTTGTATAAAGACCTATTGCATCCTTGCGAAAAGCAATTGGCTTATTGTGCTTCTGAAACCTAACCAACCACCACACAGAATAAAAAAGAAAACTCGGCTGGTGAAGATGATGACGATGATGTCATAATATTGGATGATATTAGCACTGAAAACCTGGCCACAGAAGGTGCTGAAAAGGTTGACCAAACGCTAGAATCTAAAATAGACACATATCAGCCTAAGCCTGTTCAAGTCGGTGATGTTCTCAATCTCGAGAGCGAAGATTTTAAAGAGCCCGGATCGGAAACACCCAGTTTATCTGCTGAAACTTGTAAGCAACATGACAACTTATCTGCTGATCTGGTTGCTCAAAGCATCAAATTAAAAATGTCAACTGGGGGTGCCACAATTAAAAACACTGAACAAAATAAAAATGAAATCCACAGCCCACTTGAACCTGACAAAAATACAGATGACAAAGAAGTTGGCGAGGTGGTCCCCGTTGTCATAGTCAAGAAAGATGTCATCTCGCCTGAGACAGAAATTAAAAAAGGAGAAGAAAAATCTATTGCTCCAGAATTGCCTATGGTGCCTTTATCTCAAACAACCGTTGAAGATTTTAATGAAGTTGGCAATCAAGAAAAGGTGGCGAGTGAAAATAATACAAATTCGGCCTCTGCTGATAGATCTGAAACAGTCAACCGTAAAACTGAAAGTGAGACTGTTATTTTTGAATCGCCAACGCCGACTGAAAGATTTTTAAAACCAACTGGAGCAAAAGAAAAGGAACCAAAAACCGAAACTCAACAATATTCTGCAGAAAAGTTGAACCGAGGAAAAATCACTGACGAGTCGAAAACCAAGGCAGCTTCGACAAAACCTTCCTTGTCAGATGCTTTAAGCACCAGTAAAAGTATGTCTGATAAATCTACTGCAAACAAATCTGTCGCTAATACCAGCAAAAACTCAGAGCATAAATCAACGAAAAATAGTGCCGGCCGTCAGGTGAATAGTGAAGTGGTGGGTTTGTCAAATTCTCTGTTCTTTCTAACTACTGTGCTTTGTTACTAGCCGGAAACAGCAGCAATTAAAAAAGAAAAGGGTATACTGTTGAAGGCACAAAGTAAAAAGGTATATTAAATGGGGTGTCATGTAGCCAAAGAAGTTGCAATCGCGGTAATAATTGCGTAGTTCTAGACTTTTTTGCAGTAGTTCTAGACTTTTTTGCAAGTATTTTTAGACTATTGAATAAAGCCTTGTTGAATATCAGTAATCTTGGATTAAAAAACGCTAGCTTTAAACAAGCTGGATGTATGTTTTTAATTGTAAACTTTTTAATGCTATTAGTAGAGATTTTTCTACCACTCCTGCTCGCGCCGCTGAGGGCGAACAACTTTATCTGTTGTATAATATCACACTTTATTACACCAGTCATCCCATTCTGACACCAAAAATGTTGGAGCCATCAAAGATCCCAAAGGGATAAAACTAAGACACGCAGAAGAGGCAAAAAAAGACAAAAAGAGCAATGTTCGCTCCAACTCTGTTACCTCTACGTCATCACCTCTTAATTTTCTCTCAAAATTCCACAATAAAAACAAAAAAATAAACACAATCGAAGACAAAGACTCAAAGACAAGGAAAGAAGAACAAATATCAAAGACTAAGAACAAACAGGTTGCTTCAACAAAACTTTTGGTTTCAAGCAGCAAAACAAACGAACCAAAGCCAAGGGTTGATGAAAAACTTGTTACTAAATCATGGTGGCAGAATAAATTTAACAAGGTATTTCGGAAGTAGAAATTCTGTTGGTGGTGCTGGGTTTGGTGGCCTTTTTTAATGAAAAAGGTGAATACTTTAGATTATTCAAATTGAAGAAATTTCTGTGATGAACGGGGCCATTTCAACTGGAAGATTATGCAAGATCATAATCCTTATATTTTTTACACCACACAGGACGTGCACTTTTCTTTATTTGTTTGTGTGTTTGTTTCAACCAAGAAAATATGCATTTATTTGCTCCTAAACGAACTCATTTTCTGTTTTAGCAAAAACACCTTTCCGAGGAAATTAAGATGAATCAAATTACCGCAGGAAAAGAAAGCAACTTGCATGCAAAAGTGAGTTAAACTTAAACGTTACGTATATTTGCTGTTAATTGCAAACAACCACAAAATTGTTCAACTAGAAAAAAAGAACATTTATTTTTGTGTGTGATGTGTTCAGATACCAACCGAAAGTGCTGTGACAATTGAATCGGAAACGACAAGTAAAAATTCTAAGGCGTTTTCGACAGAAGGTAAAAAAGGTGCAGGAGCCTCTAAAACACCTAAACTTTCCAAGTCGAAACGAAAACCTGCACTGGAGGCCGAACTTACCGTCACTACAGTAAGCAAAATGTGCAACAAATCTTAAGTATACTTTTTGTAGCAAAGGTGGAACTAAACTGTAATCAATATTTTTTTTGCGCCTTGCGATGGTGGAATTAGAGCAAAACTTGCGTTTACCAAACATTTTGAAGTTGACATTTTCCAATGCCCGCGTTGTTTGAACAAATACGATTTGTAGAATCTAAATGTCATTTTGTGGCAAACAAACATTACAATTCACGTTTTTACAGATGGACAGTGAATTTACGCAAGTGGAAGAAACAATCTCCGCGATACAGGTCGGTTTAACTGTAACGTAAAAACATGTTGAGGGTTTCCGTTGCTACTTGACCTGAAGAGGGCACGAAACCAACCAGTTATCCATTGTTTAAGAGATGCCTACAAACAAACGGCATTATAGCAACTGGTTGCCTTACGTCAAAGGCACTACAATACAAAAGGCACATAGGAACGTCCATTACCTTGAGTGGAGACTTGAGTTGCGTTAGCCGTTGTCTTTACAAGTCCTTAAATGTGTCGTTTGGAAATCCTTGGTGCTCAAGTGAACAGATTCTTGCTAATAGGCAATTGTTTGTCAGTCAACTAAAAAACTTAGGGTCTTACAACAACACGCCTAAAAAAGTTTTCTATTCATTGGCTGGGTGACTTTCAATGCGGTCGAGTTTTTAGTTTACCAGAACGAATTCGCAGTGAAATTCGTTCTTGTAAAAAAGACTATGTCATCTTCGAGTGAAGTAAAGTTTGTAATCGAAGAAGTGACAGCCTTGAAAGATAAACTCCACAATGTGGAGAAACATCTGCACGATATTAAAAACAATCAGCGAAAGTCTTGCAGTAATCAAAAGCAACAGCGAAAACGTACGAAGCAATACATTCGCACACAAAAGTCGAATGTCTACAAAATTGCCGAAAAGTTAAAGGAAATCGAGGTGAACAAAACAAAAATCAGCAAGAAGCTGCGAATGCTTATTATGATTGTATCACTTTACATTATTGGTTTGTTATGTTTTTTAGTCGCGCAATTCGAAGCTTTCGGAATGGGCAACAACATCAGGAATGTCGTCCAGAGCAGGCCAAGGATGGGATGGACGGTATGTGTAATGTTTAATAAATGCACGTGTATAACTAACCTATTTCAAAACAAAACAAGTATTTTCTTCGAGCAAACAACAATATGTCAAATAATATTAAATGAACAATGTTTGTTGATGGCCTGTTAAAATCCAAAAATTGCAAAATTGGTGCACATGTTTTTATCTGTGATGCAGACCGGACAGCAAGATGAGTTTATTCTATGGACTTGGCACAACCTGGTGCGTATGTCCACGAAAAATCTGGAATTATCTTGGAGATGAAACCGANTGCGAATGCTTATTATGATTTTATAACTTTACCTTATTAGTTTGTCATTTTTTTTAGTCGCGCAATTCGAAGCTTTCAGAATGGGCAACGACATCAGGAATGTCATCCAGAGCAGGCCAAGGATGGGACGGACGGTATATGTAATGTTTAATAAATGCACGTGTATGACTAACCTATTTCAAAACAAAACAAGTATTTTCATTGAGCAAACAACAATACGTCAAATGATATTAAATGAGCAATGTTGTTGATGGCCAGTTAAATTTGCAGTCCAAAAATTACTAAGTTAGTACAAAAGTTTTTTATCTGTGATGCAGACCGGACAGCAAGATGAGTCTATTCTATGGACTTGGCACAACCTGGTGCGTGTGTCCACGTAAAATCTGGAATTATCTTGGAGATGAAACCGATGACGAACCGGTAACCAGAAGGAAGTGCATCTCTTTAATCATGGGCCTCGTATTGGTACTGCTGCTTTTCGCAATTGTGATCGGACTCATAATTGGTTTAGGTATTTGTTCATGAAATGAGAGTTGTATTAATATATTTTGTATGTTACAATAACTTGTGTGTGCTTTTGCAGCAACAAGCATGCAGGATCCCACCGAATCTCCAATCCGGTTTGTAGTGATACCTGGCGATGCAGATGTCACCGGCCAAACAGAGCTTGACAACTAAATAAACTGTTTTTCTGATTTTGTGTACGTTTTATTATGTCTTTCCTCCCACAAATGTTACTTTGTATAAAATTACCTTTATAACGTTTAAACTTGAATCGGACTTTTCGAGTAACGTTTTATTATTTTGAAGAAAAGGATAGAAGACTACCTCAAACCAAATCGTTGTATTCTACCTCTGTAATTACTAAAAACTACCGAAGCGCCATTGCGCAGAACGATTCTTTGATGTTGTTGTTGTACATTTCGTCTACCTCTGGGAAAATAAATGTTGGGTGTTTTGGTGCAGAGTGAAAATAAAACTAAGTGGTAAAACTCTCTGTATATCTTTACAAACAAGTTTTGCATGAGTGCAATGGTTTTTTGCGTGTGTATAACAGTTTATTCGCAATATCATTTGTAAAAATATTCGCGTGACACATTAAATGAATAATAATCTATGGATGTTTACAAAAATACATCTGTGAAAAGTGCAAAACTTACAAAACAACTTTAAGCAACAACAAAGGCAGCATACTATGCAAGGCACCCGTCATACTANCCTCCACCGCTTTTGCGACGGGATGAACTGAATTGCTCAAGCGCTGTAGTTCGCACACAGTGGTTGGTGTAGCGCTTCGATAGACGTGCCGCGTCTGTTTAAAGTACAAAGTTAGTTTCCTGACGAGACCAAAATCTGAAAAATACGTCACATGTATGCTACAAGGGTAAAGCCTAATGTGGTAACTTACTGGAAATGTTGGCCATCATTTGCTGCAGTGCTTTTTCGCCAATCGGAGCTTTCCCATACCACATAGGTGAATCTGGGCTTGATTTCCTGCGTGGTTGCTGAAATAGTCGGGGTTGTTGGGCATGAAGTTTGGAAAGATAAAGTTCGTAGCTTCTCACTGGACACAACTCCCCGCCTGTTTCGTACATTCGAATCTAAAATGGCACATAAAAAATGCACTGTTATTGTCTGCTTATTGATGTCAACGAGTATATAACCAAATATGCTTTACACGGCAAACTAGTGAACACTAATCTGCAGAACCCTAACTTTGCAACACTTGTCCTTATTTACTGAAAAACGGTAACAACCTCGTCAGTATCATTGATTCCAACAATTCTTGCCACATATCGCAATCCATTCAAATCATGATAAATGTTAAATGAGGATTTCTTCAATTTCTCTTGTGCTTCTGAGCCTTTGTGGCAAAAATGTAGCGTGATTTCGAACCAAACCTGGAAAACAAATAAGATTTCCCTAAAATATGACCAAACACATTTTACCTGTGTTTTACTTATTGATTGCACAATGTATATACATGTATGTTAAGATGTTAATAAATAAATAAAATTAAGCAACACATGAGTAACAAAGTATGGTCTACATTTTTTTGGAACACTGCATATGTATGAGTGTTCGCTTATGCTATCAAAACATAAATGAAAATAGGGAGAAAATATTGGTGAAAAAACAATAAGCCTTTTGCAGAACAAACTGTTGAAAGAGTAGTTTCGACATGTTTAGATTGTGTCAAGCGGTTGTAGACGAATGTGTTTCTAGGAAACGGTAAACAATAACAATTACCTTTCGCAAAAGCGCTAGAGGGTTCGAAGTTCCGAGAACATTTGTATCGTACATCTTTCGCAGATCGCACAGTGAAATAGGTTGTTTGTGTGTTATTGTTCGTCCGATACCCTTCAACAGTTTCAGTTGCGATTCCAGTTTTTCGTTTGACGTCCTGAGACAAACGAAACAATTGAAACTAAGTCAGAAGAAATTATGAAACAAGTTGTATTTTATTAAAATGCACACCTTTCAAAACAAGTAGCCTATACACACATAATTAAACTGTACTTTATGATCTATGTTATAAGTTAAACAAGGTGCAGTCACGTGCGTGATTGAATGTAAACGAAATTAAAATATTAGCTGCGCATAATGTTTCACTTCATTTCAAGTCGTATTTTAAAAAATAATCGTTTTTATACCTGAATCGTTCATCGGTGACGATATCAAATGCCACACAGTACGGTTTCCCTTTTAGATGCTTATTGATCATTGCTCGCAGGTTGAAAAGGCTGTTGCGACCGTAATAATCTCCATTGGATTTGCGCACCTCACTCCAAAATCGACAAAGCATGTCGTTGAGTTCACTGGCACTCTGCTTCTCGAACTCAGGGTTCAGGTTTACATCCGCGCACCAAGCTGCAAAAAAACGTTAGATAGTAACATAAACAGTGGTCCCCGATTCTTGGAGGTAAACGCTGTACACAAGAAACAATTATGTCTAAAATTTTCGTCAAGCGGCGGCGAGACAAATATAAACAAACAACCGTTCGTATATTCCCACAGGCAAAAAGTGCTTCTAAACAGTGGCATCGAATACAAGCAAACTCCCGGAAAAGCAACGTGATCGGATAAACCCCCGCCCCTAATCCATCAACGTCACGAACATGTCAACGTGAAAGCTTGTCACTAACACTTTAATTAGAGGTTCCCCGCCGTTTTTACTTCGGACATGCATCACGAAAGTGCCGGGAAAATGGCTGGCTTTCTGTGTTTCTTGGAAATGCATTTTAAACATTATACGTGATTCGAAACCACACAGCGAAATAGTTTTGGCCTGTTTGATATATATCGGTCGCCAAACGATAGTTGGTTAATTTCTAGGGAGCACCCGCAATGCAATTAGGCACTTTACCTGTGGTGGTGCAATAAAAATAACCTCAATGGCTAGACTCTTTTTATTAAATACCCCCAAGGCGCTGTGGTGTTTTTCTTAGCGCCTCTAGTTTCATTGCTATTATCTGCAGCTTACTTCTAAACCCAATAATAGTCACGTTATCTATTGTGCGAGTGCGACCTTTTGTGTGAGATAATTACCCCAGTGCATTGAATAAGACTTGAGCGGCAACGTTACTACCTACAAAGTCGAAAAAATCTTTGGTAAGCCAAGAGTCAATTTTACAGTGCCATCCATATATTTAACAAAATGTCCTGATCTTAAAACATAAAACGGAATGTAGGATTAAATGGTAAAAATAAAAAAGAAATAATGTAACGTTACCTTTCAGTACTTTAACACCCCACTTCTCGTTATAAGCAGTTTTTTTGCTGGCATTTTTTACATCACTTGGGTCCCCGTTAGGAAAACGATCGGGGCTAAACATTTCCCCACCACCGTAGATTTCACCATTCACTCCAGCATCAGAGTCAATGCTCCCTTTGCGGGAGTCGCTATTGTCTATGAGAAGGCCAATGTCGGCCTCCGAATCGTTTGAAACGCAACGATTTACTTGAAGTTTTGAATAGCAGTTATTGCTGTTGTGGTTATTGTTGCTGTTACTGTTTGCTTTCATTTCGGACGAAAGCATCTTTCCGCACGATGTCGCCCTTTCCCCCCTAACGGAAGAGAATTGATTGGGTTCACTGCGTATAATGATCGATGATTCTGAATCCTTGTGCATCTGTGTGGTGTAGTTGGAGTTTGTGGTTAAAGGAATTGACGAAGTTTCAGTGACTCCACACCCTTCAACACCACTGTCGTTGCTCAAACTGTAATCTCGTCTTCGATGAATATTCTTGTCTTCGTCCAAGTTCGTGGCTAGATCGCACGCAAACACATCTTTATTCGCCGACGAACTCATACCGTTACTTTGCTTTTCTGGAATTGCTAAAGATTTCGGTTCGGATTTAACTTTGAACTCGTCAAGTATATCGTAAGAGTTGGAAAACGAATTGAGAAAAGTTTCATCTTCGGGAAAGCAAGGGTTTGACACGAATGATCCCATAGTATTCATGTTAGTTTTCTGGTTTTCGCAACCAGTTGGCATATTCATGTTTGCTGGGTGGTTTGAATGTTGCACAGCGCCATTAAAAGATGTGAGTGCGGAAACAAACGGGGCGTGGCCAAGCATAAGTTCCTCAAAATCAAAACCATCATCGAAAATTGAACTTTCCTGGGAATTTTCTAAAAAGCAAAGTCATTTTGTTTGATTGTATGAAAAAAACGGGATGCGGTTTTGTATTTTGACGGTATTTTTTCAACAATTAATTGTTTTTAGGAAACACATGCTTACCTCGATGAACGGGGTAAGACACCGAAGATTTTGCCATGTCGGTAGATGTGTTAGTCCTGTGTCACCTAAAAGTTATAAAATTTAAGTCCAAGCAAATAAAATAAAACCTTAAGACGCAACGATAAGACTGCACAATATTATAAGTAGGCTAATTAGTCAGTTGGTATCAATCCCACTTTCCGGGTCCAAGACACATAGTCATATCACACCAACCAAGTTATTTTTTAATACACGTGTACATATTTGAGGTTTTAAAGTCTCGTTTTGATTATCCTTATAACAGCTATGGCTGTCATCACGCGTTTTTTAAAACTATTTTTTTCCAATTTAGTAACACTTTTTGCAGCCAGTTGTGGTTGAAATAATATTATAACTGATATGAAGAGGTATTTTATGGGCTACAAAGGTGCCTATAGTATACCAACTAAACCACGACATGCTGTTCACAGATAAATGTTCAACACTTACCAAATGGAACTTTTTTCAGGGTTTTTCACCTGTTTTCCAGTGTTCGACAATTTCAGTGACTTCTATTCTACCTGGCCAACAACCTAAAAGAAAACTTTTAGAAATTAAAAACAATAATCCCTTGCCTTTAAATTATTGTATGCCATCACTGAATATTTGCTGACTGTACTGGCTATATGCCAGCCTACTTGCTTGGTAAAGGTATCTGGCAAACTGCAACTTGCATGCACGCGCTGCTGTCGTAACTCGTTCTGTAGCGACGTGATTGCTTTTCTTGGAACGCCGTGCACCTCTAGCAATTATTGAAAAGAAAAAAACGCCGATAGGGATTGGGTTTCAGGATTGTCTCGTGGTAGATTGCAGACACATTACCTGCGCCGAAACTCTCTGATGATAATACCCCGAGTTCTACCTTTTACAAAAGAACTAATGGGGTCAAGAGTGAATTTTGATCCTTTTAATTTTGCTATATTTCGCATAAAAAACTTCGTTTTTAATTTAACTTATTGTACAAATTCGTACATATTTTTTGGATTAAAACTTCCACATGTCCTTATTGTCGTTTCCTTTTGTTTTACTTTTCGCCACAGATAAAAAAGTTACAAAAAAGAGATTACACGCAATTGTGATGCTGTCAAGAATGCAAAGAATGTCTTAAATGCATATTTGGCCAGTGCATCTAGGTTCAAGCGTTGTGGTCATTAAGTCGAGATAATTGCCGTCCGAGGGGTGTGTAATAAACTTCAATATACGATAGGTGGTTGTATATACATTACACTTGATACTTCACTACGGCAGGTAACACAGGTTGTATGTTGCTTTATGGCACAGTGTCGTAAATACACCGAGCGCCAACATACGAAGACGAAGGTAATATCTTCGGCCCGAAATAACCCCAGTTTTTACAGCCCGTCATAAATAAGATACACACGGATGTGAAATATCCGAAAATATGATGGAAGTGACAGCTTAAAATGCATGTTTCCACTTTCAGTTTTAGTGTGCCGTCACCAAAATCATACACTACACGTTAACACTGATTTACTTACTTTGCAATGTTGGTTCCGGACAAAATTTTATCTGTTTGATTACCAATCGAAATAACATTACGTTTGGCCTTTATCGCATGTAAAACTTCACAAATCAAAATTAACATATACGTTTTAGTGAAGTCCAAAACTTATCGTTTTGTAATTTAGTGATGAATAAACCACCTTAATTATCAATTTGGGACACTGTCCGTATAATGGGCGACTTAGGAAGCGACGTTAAGTTTTTGTGCTAGATTTTACCACACTGTACCTGGTTAAACACATGCAAAGTGTTAAGAAAAAATATTTACACATCCTAACGTTTGGGAAATATGGAAAAGACACACATACACCACAATTCGCATACTTTTGAATTGAAGTTGGCTCCTTCGCAAATAGTTTAAAAAACTCCATTGAGCTTCGGCATCTTTTATAGAACTGGTTGTTAACGAGATATATAAAAAAAACATAAACGAATGGAACAACAAAAAGGCAAGTTGCGTAAAAACAGGCTACAAATTGCAGCTATTTCGTTGTTTTTATTCAAGATGCCTTTTTCGACAGACCCACTTGTTTGAATTAATCACATCCCAGATTGATGAAAATGTATCCCCCCCAAAGTTTTCTGAAAAGGCACATAGCAAGAACATGTAGTTTGCCGACGTCTTGTTCTTAGATTTAACACCATGTTCCTGGGTGTCAGAAAAGGCACCGTCACCATCTAAGTAGCTGGACTAAAATCAAACTGTCACCAGGTCTTGTACGATCACTCATGCAAAAAATGTGTGTTTTGTTTCAGCAAAGAAGTGGTAAGGAGTTATAAAGGTACGCTTTCTTGGATCAAGAATCGACTAGATTGGTAGACCTGGTCTGACCTACAACTTATCGAATTGTCAGACGTCGGGGAAAATAATTGGCGTGGATTGACGGAAAGGAATCCGTACAGCACACGGTTTTCGNCTTGGATCAAGAATCGACTAGATTGGTAGACCTGGTCTGACCTACAACTTATCGAATTGTCAGACGTCGGGGAAAATAATTGGCGTGGATTGACGGAAAGGAATCCGTACAGCACACGGTTTACGGCGTGGACGATTTGACAGTCTCCTCGAACAGGGTACCGGAAGGGTCTTTCTTCGGTCACTTCATCTGCTTGATCTGGAGTTTTCTGTCTAACGTGATGGAGAAGGCATGTTACTAATTGGAGACAACGTTCCCGGGTTGTTCTGCATCGACGATGGGGTGAGGGACGGAAGAAAGTAGCCAAGTGCTGTGCGTTCTATGTTTGGTGGACCCTTGTGCCCCTTTCCAGGGTCATGGTTCAGGTGGTTCACAGGTACAAAAAACTTTGTAATCGAAGGACGAGCATTGCAACAACAAATAAAATGCCTGTTGTGCCAAATCAATCTGGAAGTACACTATTTAATGAAGACATGTACGCCTTGACAGAAATGTAAGGCACACTAAAATGTCGCGACGAATAATACTAATTTCAATTGCCATGAAATCTTTATTTCAGAAAACTCTTCAAACGTCAATGTAACGACAGAATTTTCGCGAGCCTGGCAACGCACTCACGTCCCATCAGAAATGACAACTTGGTCTTAATTGCCGAAAACGCGTGTTGTTTGCTGGAAAGCAGCTTGCACAAAAAGCGAAAAGCACGTTCAAAATCTCGTTAAAGAACGCGGTCAACTACTCGTTCACATGGTTTTCGGTGAAGAAAACATACAGTTGTCAGTTAAATGAAAGACCGACAATTGTCAGCTAACGAGCAATTTATAACGCTTACCAGAGTTTTAGGCCAGGGTGGTCAAGTAGATTACATGTTAAATAACATGTCAAATCAATCAACTTGAACTTTAGTCAAGTGATTAAATCAACTTGAACTTCAGTCCAACGGTTTAACAACATTAATTATCACTATCAGTATGGGGTACATTTCAGATTTTACCCTTACATCTAATAAAGCACAAAGCACTCTGTCACTGTTCCGTCATAGCTGGCATTGTGGTGCATTACTACACCATGCGATATGGTTGAGTGATTTCACGATGTTACATAAAGGTCGTCTTTGATTATCTCCCCAGAAATAATATGTCATTGCAGGCCCAGATATTTCTTGACATTCTTTTTATTCGACGCTCGTATACTTGTTGTGTTGGATTTTGTTTGGAAAAAAATGAAGGAGTTTCTACAGTAAAGCGAAACTTTTGTGTGGACGATTGTTAAATTAGGGATGCAAACTTTGTTAAGCTTTAATAAAGGACACAAGACTTGAGTGATATTTTATCATGTCTCGAAAACACACTTCCAATTAATATTTCGATCTGATGATGATATAAAATATTGGCCCTACTATTACAAGTTTTCTCACATAGATTTCTTTCATAACAAATTACGGGTCGATTTTATGAACGGCCTCATCACTACCTTGTTGTATAATGTGCTAAATTTGTTTTGTTCCTTCGAGTCTCAGTTCAGAAATTTGACCACAAGTCAAAACGATTTTAAAATAAAGGACAAATAGTGTTATTTTCGATCTCAATAAAGGACAAGGACAACTAGAGCAGAGTAAAGGATTGTCCTTTGAAATAAAGGACGGTTGGCAACCCTAGTTAAAATCTGCTGCAACAGAAAACGATACAATCACATCGGCTAGTCAGTTGCTCGCATTGTCGCAACGTGGAGTCTCGGTCCAGAAAACGGGTTAAGTTGTTTCATACACAAAACACCTGGGAAATTTTTGAAAATTTCATGGTAGGCATGTCAAACATTACGGCCCGGCACA
>QXVZ01002218.1:0-13760 GCA_008931825.1 Phallusia fumigata
TGTCATTGTGGTGCAATAATTAACGCTTTTACCCTACAGCCCCAGAAGTTACCCCACTAGCCCCCTAAAATGCGTAATATTATTAAACAATGTCCAAACTTCATGTAACTTGTTATTTACTGATGATGACAACAGCGATTGTCAAAACGTTTGCAATAAAATGTATTCACTATATACAAGTTCACCGTTGATTGTAAAGATCATGTCATGATTTAACACATAGACTAAAAAAGATAAGCTCAAGTTCGTCTTTCTCACCAACAAACTTCATGTTTAATTATCGAGCAAGGACAATCAAGACTTAACATTCAAACTTCATAGTTCGTCTGGGTGGAAGCTTTCACGTTTGGCTCGCGAGAAAAAGAGGGTCGGCGTAAAATAAAATCAGCCCGTGAGCAAACACTGGAACGTGCAGCGAACGGAAATACTTAAGTCGAAAAGGTCAAAATAATTGAGATTAACAACGAAGACAAACTGCCGAGCGGTAGTGTGTAATTTTGGTTTAATGTTCAGCGATCTACGGTTGGGAGAAAGGAGTACAGACAGTTTAAAGCTATTCAAATATTCCACGCACATACGCACTATGATAATGTTTTTATTAATTCTGCAGTTGCGGCACCTTATCAAATCGATTTCGGATGTATAGACCTACAGATAGTGCAACACAACGAAAAATGGCTTAGCGCGAGTCTAGCTAAAGAAGGATTCGATTCTAGTTCCGTTCCAGCACAAAACTAAGTTTGTGTGTTATAAAAACGTGGTTAAAAATAAAATTGAGTACACATATAACTTCTAAATACTGACAAATGTACCACACGACATTGAATCTTGATTGGACTAGACTTACTGATCATGTAATCATTTATAACTACACAAGTAAAATGTCTTGAGACTATATTTTCCGAGCTTACTGACAATACAACATGTCGACCAGGGATTGGTCTGTACGGGAATAGCCTAAGAAACTCATTGTATAGGAATCCCGGTACAAAAGCAACCCATTTGTGGCCCAAATCAAAGCAAATACACAATTCGGAAGCAAAGTGCTGGTCGAGTGTTGAAGAGGGATCGTCGTCAAAGGATTCGGATTTGACCCAATCCCCAAACACATCCCGTGCAAACAACAAAACGCGCGCAAGAAACCGAGTGCTTTTGAGTGGATTAGAGATCCGCGTGACCTTTTTCCACACCAGTCAACAAAACACCGAGTCATATTGTTTAGTATTAGGTTGTCTGGGAATGACTGGAAACACTTTTTAGATCAACCGAATAATCTTTTACCTTTTGTGTCAGAGGAGACTTGTCAAAACAATCCAAAAAACGTGCCTACGTATATGTACGCGGTATACAACTGCAAACGTAGCACACTGGCACCCGAAAGTCCGAAAACACTGAACCGCCTATGCCTTGCGCAGCACTCTGCGGAAAAAAAGTCAACGGAAAGATGTGCTGTGCGGCGGCGAAAGTGTTAAATGTTGAAGACTGAAACACTAAAAATTAGACAAAAACACCTCAAAATATTTGAGTTAAAAAGCCTTGCTTATCGACCCAACTTCAACCAAACCGAGAAAATTTTGTCGAGCCACGTCAACTAATAACGACATCGGAAAGAACGCAACAAACCAAATACTTCAAAATTAAGTCAGCTAAGTAGACCGCAAAAATGTCGACAAGATGGCGGCAGCTTAGGAAATCAGGAAACGTGGTTCAGAAAGTGGCGCGCCATGAAAAACTAGGCCCCTACCTGGGACCAAAATACGCTGCGAGAACACACATGCGTGCCTTTCTCATACAGTCTTAATTTCCACTTGCACCACAAGTGGTCTTGTTTGGCGGTAGAAGTTAAAAAGTGATAACGCCGCGGTCATCACTCATACGATATGCAATAGCTCGGTAAGCCGCGCGAAAGATTTCAAACGGTCTCAATTGCCGCTGATTGGTTGATGAATGGCACTTTCCACCAATGGGATTAAACGATTAGTCTCGCACCTTGGGAGGCTACTCAGTGGCGCTAATGGGCGATGGGGAACTGTAAAAACATCTCCCAGGGCGGTAATAATGCGAGCAAGCATCAATCAAAGGATGGGCAGTTAAATTACTAGCACACAAATGTATGTAAACGCGTTCTGTAGTACGTTTACAGTCGGTTTTGTAAATCTTAGCTGTTGAAACCAAACTGTAATTTTTTTTTGTCCGCGCAATAAAGATATGAAGGTTTTTACAGCTTGTAAAGTAAATTGCCAAAATGACCACAGTTCGTACGCACCAAGTTGTCACAAAGCTCGTACAGACCCGTGCTTTTAACACAAAATCATAACCACATTCCGATTTTAGCATTACACCTTCCGTGAAATAAATAATCACACACAATATCAAACGATCTTTAAACTACACAGAACATCAGTAAACTTCGAAACACACATGCCAATCATAAAATAGTCAATTACTTGCCAATCATCAAACATTCTGTTAATTCAAAATCAACATACCCTGTTCCGTTAGTAGTAAACTGTGTTGCTGGACAAGGGTGGGCGTTGCATGGGCGTGTCATTTCAGTAATCCGCAAGTTTTTGTCGCAAAGTTCGCTTGATACTAACGAGTTGTTCGTGATGTGAAAGCATCTCTGGATCATAGGCTTTGTCCCTGTGCAGTTGTACAACGTGCAATTAACTTCTATCCAATCAATCGTTTAAGTTAAATAAAAACATAACGTTCTGTAATAGCACTTAAATTCGTATTTTCATGTTACTTTCAATCTTAGAAAGACATACTTTTTAGTTTCAGGCCGAAGCAATTTTTTTTTGTTTTTTACACTTTCAGTTTTGTGTATTGATCCTTTTAATAAATTCGTAACAGTCAAAAGCCAATGGAGACAGGCAACATCTAATGTTCATGTTACTATATCAATCATGAAATCATTCACTTCTTCACAACATACCGTTTCCACAAGAGGTCGTACAAGATCCTTCGACATGTCTCCATTCGAAGTTGTGTGGTTGAATGTCAACGGACGCTGGTCGACTTTCTTGTATAACGTCATCAAGACTTTCAATGATGACGTCATTATCCACGTAATCAGGGTCGTAATACTCGGAAACCACTTCGTTCCGAGATGGTTCGCATGCTCCCATTGAACAAGGCTGTTTCAAAGTCAAGGTAAAGGTTAGCTCGGCGTTTGTGATTATCAGTATGTCGTGAAGCAAGGGCGAGCAGTTATTTTTCCATTGGGCCACGTGAGAAACAAAAAATATTGTGGAGGACCGCGCCAAAAGGGTCAACTCAATTCTACACAAAATTAATCGTTTTGACAAGATAGCATTGTTTTGACAAGATGGTATAAATGTAAGCGTTATGGCCAAGCAGTGAGATTGCCTTACAAAAAATGTCATTTGTTAATCAAATTATAAAATATGTTTTTTGAAATTACAAATTAACTTAAATGGGTCCATCAGATTCTACAAAAGGGCCGTATGTGGCCCGGGAACCATACAATGCCCAGGTCTGTCTTAAGGAGTAATAAAAATGTCAAACGCCAGATCATGTGTTCCTTTGTCTTAAATTTAAGCTACCAAAGCATTTTTTGAAAAAAGTAGAAAAAAGTCAAGATTTAAGCGTTCATTCGCATTTGAAGAGCGCCAAAAGTCAAATGATATGCACAAAATAATGATTTCACCTGTCCAGTGGCGGGTTTCGTTTCAAAACATTCACTGTCGGGTAAAACCTCCATCCTGCCTGTGAACTCAAGCATGACCACGCACCGCACGACTCGTGACGTCACTCCGCGTCCACAGGTTGCCGAGCAGTCGCCCCAACTGTCACTCATCCAACTGCGTGATAGCAACTAGTCAGTGTAGCGGTTACGACTTATTTGTATTATTTAATAAATACCTCTAACGAAAACTATCAACAACAACAACAACATATGATAAATATCCAAGGGCTTGAGAACCTGAAAGTCTTTAAGGACATGGCACAATCAGTTCACATAAATAATTTCATTTGAAATAACGCCTTTTAGTTGCAAACAAACTATTCCATAAGCAAGAGCGATTACACAAGATTTGTGCTGGTTAGTGCACCGGGGACGTTTACATCAGCAGGCTTTGATTTGAAGACTGTTTGGGATTCAAATATGGACAAAGTTTACAGCTGCACACGCGAGAACAAGGAATGGATTTTTAGAAAGCTAATGGTTTTAGCCCATATAGTCCTAAAAGTGATTTTAACTTGCAGGACGCCGTGTTTTTTTACTGAAAAACTCCAATGTTACAAAACAAGCTGCTTTTCGACAATTTACCTCAAGTTTATACACCTGTGCATATCTCATAAAGTAGTTTGGGTCGACGTACGAAATGACTCAGTATTTGACAAACAGTGATTTACCTCGGAGTTGTGGAAATAGAGCGAACTTCTTCAACACGAATAGCTTTTGCTTCAGCGAGGACGCTCTTCTTCTTTTCGCGAGAAACCCTCACCGGTTTCGCCGGAACGGGTGCTTCTGGAAGAGCTACGACAGACAGATATGTTTAACTTTAAAACCAAATGGTGGCGCTATCGGAAAGCTTAACAAAAGCTAGACAGTCGGTCACATGGTCTGAAACGCACGTAGGATTTGACGTAAAATCAAAAAGGGTGTCACACGCGTTAGTGTCCTGAATAGAACACCGCAAAACAAATCAAATCGATTATCAAAGTTGGAAAAGGTCAATAAGGCATACCTGTGTTTCTCAAACTATTTTGGAAATAGTTTGGAAAAGTTTGTTGGACTTTCGACTCGCCAGCGATAAAAAATTTATTACCCCTTCTACCAAAGTCGTATTTTTATACAAGATTAATTTGGCTGCGAAGCGATATTATTTTGCTGACACCCCTGGAAAATCAAAACGAAGCGCCAGAATTTCGCAACGCGCATTTGGAAACACGTAGGTACACCTACAATGCTATAATCCAATTTTTGACAGCACTGACAACCGTACCAGTGTAGCACAAACATAATCTCAATGTTTTACTCGACGATAAACCCAACTTTTTTAGATTAGGATAAATTTACCTCCGACAGGGCAGACTTGGCCAGTAAAACATGATTTTCTCACTATAGGCTTCGCTTGTATTGCGCAACCGAACGCCGCCCGGTCGTCGTGGGTTTGGCATCGAACGACTCTGTGCTGCCACCCGCGGCCACAGCGTTCACTGCACTGTGAAAACAAACCACCGTTAGTTGGCACCAGAGGCTAATAGGAAATGAAGTACTTCAATTGTAATGAGCAGGGGCGAGCAATTGGTCGAATGGTCTGAGGCGCTCGACCCATATACAGACATAAAAAATACCTGATCGGGATTCGTTCTCGGGATCGTCCCGGGTTCGAATCCCGTGAAAAAAATTGGAATGAGCAGGAGCGAGCGCTTGGATAAATGGTCAAAGGCGCTCGACCCATATACAGACAACATACAACATGTCGCGAGTCGGGTTTCAACTACGTGAAAAAAATTAATGAGCAGATCACATGCACGACGCGATATGTTGCAAGATTCAGCCATCTGTTTTCGTAGAAAAACGCTTTAAAGAGGACAGGTTCCATACCTTAATTGGAGTTTATTTAAAAACATATCTACGGAGAGATTATATACAGAGCACATTGGATGCACTAACGATGACAACAGTAAACGTTTGATTATCTCTATATACAAGCGTAATGGAAAGTAAGTCTTATACTATGCTATTCTTTAAGTCTGTATTTGTGTTCCTAAGCTAATAGGAGTTTATAAAGATGTCATACCCTTGACCAGTCCATAGCCCTCCAATGTGGACACGGTTCCTCCTTGCAACCCCTCTTACTCTCGGGTTTCTTAACTCGTGCATTGAGACACGGTGTCTCGTCAACTGTTAAGTGAACTTCCCCTGTAAATGTCTCCTCCGCACAGGAAAGTGTTCGCGTTTGGAACCCTCCCGCGCAGGATTTAGAGCAGATAGTCCATGGGTCCGTTAGCCACCTACAGAAAAATACAGACGTTTAATGAAACTATTAAGGTACAGATTTTCTGTTTTGTAGCATAGAGTTTTTTTCTTTCCGAAAAATCAATTTAATTTGTCAAGAATGGAAGCCATGTGATATCGGCGCAGCACAAAACCAAGTATCGCCTTACTTCAATCTTGATCCTCGATGATCGTATTCATATGTCAGTCGTCGCTTGTCCAAACTGCGAAAAACAAAAAAGATGTAAGAACACTGCATAGAAAAATATAAAGCTGTATAAAAAGGACTACAAGGACTTTACTCTGTACACCTGTTTTCAACCAATGTTTTTCTTATTGTATCGAAACTTTGGTTATTCATCGTTTGTGCATTTTGAACAAAACTAGTTGTGGTATTTACACAAATTCTTGCAAACCTGTCAGGACATTCCTCTACATTACACCGAAGAACGCGGGGAGCTGGAGCAATCAGACCCTCCTGTTTGCATTTTGCCTCACTTTGACGATCCCCGGTCACAAGATCAACGCAGATAGGACGAATGTATTGAAGACCTTCGTACAAAGACATTTTTTACAACACATGTATGATTCGCTGATTTACATAAATGCCACTAAACACAACTTTAACTGGACGCTGACCATCAGTTAAATGCTGTTTAAAAAACGGGCATAAAAAATGGGATGGGGATTGGTTAGTAGGCGGAATACAACGAAATGACAATTTTTTTACATACATACTCAAACGCCAATATAAACAGTTTGGTCAAATGTTTGCATAGTATTAGCTATTCCTTTTCTACTTGCATGTTTATTAAGCAAGTTTTAATACTGGTAATAAATCTGATATTTGTCTGATAAGGGAGTGATAAAATAACCTAGCTGTTCAGGGGGCGGTACAAAAAAATGATTGCGAAATGCTAATGCTGTAAAGTGTGTAAAGTAACACATACCGAAATATGTTATACCAGTAGGGCGGGACCTTTTTCAACTTGTGTTTAAAAACTGTACCTCCTGTTGCCCATTAGAGCAAGACGAGAGGTCTATGAAATTTGCTACTTAAGCTACAACAATAGTAGATAGAAGATTTGCTATTTACCGCTTCCACAAGTCGCTGTACATTTGCTTGTACTTGCGTCGTGTTTCCAGACAAACTTGAGAGGTCGGTAGAACTCATAACGAATGTATTTCCATTCTTGCTCATCATACACAGCCTAAAAGGAAAGAAATCTAGTAGTCAAGTTACTAAAAGAAAATTACTTCTTTTATCTCTCATTTTTAACATCACAAATAGTTGCCACCAATTTGTACAAACAAGTTTTACAACTTCGCTATGTGTCCCCATTGGTCGAATATACAGCTTACTTTCTCACTTATGGGCTTAAATTCAACTTTTTTAAATCATACATAGTTTAGAAAAAACTCCAACAAAAAAAGAAAAAAAGGGCATCAATTTACCACAATTTTTAGGTCGCTCGGCACTGGGCCGGGTACGTCAAAGTACTCCTTGCCATAGGAAAGTGATCCCCGTTGAACAACCAAACCCGAAGTCTGGAAAACTTTCCATGTGCTGTTGAATATCTTTCCAGGCACAAGAAACTCCGATTCTGAGTTGTTTAGTTTCAGCCCTACGACAGCCATTTTGTCGATGTTTATTGATACAATGTAATGCCTTTGTTTTGCAACCGAAAAATAAAGTAGCTTACCTGCATGCCCCGAGCCTCGTTCAGAAATTGATACATGCCGGCTGTTTTGGGGTATTGTGATCACCACTTCAGCACCTGCGTATACATTTTGTGTTTTGGGTGCAAAGTTGTTTTTATGCTCTTTTAATATTAGAGGAACCACAAAAAATATGGAAAAAATTAAAGACTAAATAGGATTTGGTGGAAAATATGTACAGTTATGAATGACAGGCACTTCAGTTCATTAAAGTTAATCCTAAGAACGCTATTCTGTTTTAGGTGCAAATATGCCGGCTACGTAAATCTGCAACCTTAATGGATCATCTAAACAACAGTGCTGCTTGATTTTAGAATATTTGGATGGTTACCGTTTCGTATTTGGTATTATACTGATCGTACCATGTCTCTTGTGTGGGTTCGGCCGGTAGAGGCCAGTAACGAGTCGGCAGGTGCTTCCACCACCTTCACACTTCCCACAAACATCAAGTTTTGCGTTGCTGTTCAGCTTTCCGTCGCAACCAACCTCCTGCATTAGAAAAGTAAAAATTGCAAAAAAGCCTGAAGATAGAAGGCCCATTTGTAGTTGTGAATTCCCAACGTGTGTTCTCTAAACCAGTGGTTCCCAACCTTTTTTGATGCATTCGCATTCCCCCTTTGCTTATTTTGGAACTTTTCATTCTTACTAGACAAGAAGTAGTTTAAAGTAAAATGAAAACAACTTTTAGAACCACTGCTGGTTTACTTAAAAAAATACCAAAAGAAATGTCTACTAAAGTTTCTCTCTGGGAAGAAATTCCCCCCCGATTGGGAATCACTGCTGTAAAGCATGACATTTGGGATTGATAACTTGAAAACACTTTGACCACACTGGGCACTTGATGTACGTCTTAAGGTGACTACTTCAGTAAAAGTAGTTTACATAACAAAACTTGTGTCGCCAGAGCTGAGAACATTTTATTCTGTATGTGTGAAAACTTATAATTGTGACAGTAACGACTTTATGNATCCCCGTTGAACAACCAAACCCGAAGTCTGAAAAACTTTCCATGTGCTGTTGAATATCTTTCCAGGCACCAGAAACTCGGACTCTGAGTTGTTCAGCTTCAGTCCTGCGAAAGTCAGAAAGATTTTGTCGATGTTTATCGATTTACTGTGATGCCTTTGTTTTGCAACCGAAAAATAAGGTAGCTTACCTGCATGTCCCGAGCCTCGTTCAGAAATTGATACGTGCCGGCTGTTCTGGGGTATTGTGATCACCACTTCAGCACCTGTGGTTGTATAAACGTCGTGTTTTGAGTGCAAAGTTGTTTCTTTGCTTTTTACGTTATAGCGACAACTCCACCAATTTTGAAAAAAGTCTTAGCAAGCAATATTTGGAACTATGAACAGTTATGAATGATAGACGCCTAAATTTAATTGTAAGAACGCTATTCCGCTTTGGGTGCAAAAATGCCTACAACCCTAGCAAAATTGCGAATTCAAATATTGCTACATAAGTATTGGTGAAAATGTGTACACTTAAACTCATAAATTAGGCACCTAAATTTATCACAGGTACTATAAAGAACGCCATGCTGTGCGCAAATCTGCCATCTTAATGTATTATGTAAACAACAGTGCTGCTTGATTTTAGAATATTTGGATCGTTATGGTTTCGTATTTGTTATTCTGCTGACCGTACCATGTCTCTTGTGTGGGTTCGGCCGGTAGAGGCCAGTAACGAGTCGGCAGGTGCTTCCACCACCTTCACACTTCCCACAAACATCAAGTTTTGCGTTGCTGTTCAGCTTTCCGTCGCAACCAACCTCCTGCATTAGAAAAGTAAAAATTGCAAAAAAGCCTAAAGATAGAAGGTCTATTTGTAGCAGTGAATTCTCTAAACTAGTGGTTCCCAACCGCTTTTGATGCATCCGCATTCCCTCTTTGCTTATTTTGGAACTTTTCATTCTTACTAGACAAGAAGTGGTATAAAGTAAAATGAAATCAACTTTTAGAACCACTGCTGGTTTACTTAAAAAAATACCAAAAGAAATGTCTACTAAAGTTTCTCTCTGGGAAGAAATTCCTCCCCGATTGGGAATCACTGCTGTAAAGCATTACATTTGGGATTGATAACTTGAAAACACTTTGACCACACTGGGCACTTGATGTGCGTCTTAAGGTGACTACTTCAGTAAAAGTAGTTTACATAACAAAACTTGTGTCGCCAGAGCTGATAACATTTTATATGTATGTGGGAAAACTTATAATTGTGACAGTAACGACTTTATGCCAACTGAAAATGTGCCTTTGAGGTTTTTTACAGGTTAAGTTTAAAAGCATATGCGCTTTTTATCTCACCAGTGCAATTGAACTGTGGACCGTAGAGACTTTGATCCCAATTATACCAGAAATGTCAACCCATTTGACCTGCAAAGAATTTCGGTGCATTCACCATCTCTGTGATCGTTGCGGTAAAGGCTAGCAAACAATTTCTGACCTAACATATTTTTTGCTTGCCACTTTTACATGTCGAGTTAATCGTTAAGTTACAGGCTTGTAGCTGTAAGTAGGCATGTCAACAAACACAAGTGTTTTATGCCGTTGTTATGTTGACTCGATGCAATCAGTCGCGACAGATGTTTTATACAGTGGCATCAAAAAGGACAATACATACTTCATTGAATGAAATCGAAGGATTATATACCTTAAAGGCAGTCATGTAAGTTTATTTATGATATGGGTTTTCCCTTGGCAACACAACTTGGTAAAACGTCACAGTAAGAACTTTATACGACTGCCTTTAAACTTCCCTTAAATTTCTCAAAACAACCTAGGCATGGATTTTTAAGAATTTCTGGTCTAAATTTCGCGCAAAACGCCTAGCAGAGTCGACTTTCTCCAATGAAAAACTACATGCTCAATAAAACGTTATTGACACAACGTGCTCGGGTTCCGAAGTTCAAGGCCACCGTGCGTTTGAAGAAGCTGTCTGGGGCCTCAGAACTGTAGAAAACCTGAAACATTTATGATGGTCGTGATGCTTTCAAGCGGTAAAGCGTAAACATAATTAGGGACGTTTTCTTAATGTTGTGAGACTGTGGTTGTGTTTGCCTCCTACTGCAATAAATCTTGCACTGGGGAGAAGAGGTTCGGGTTAGTAACGATGTTTTAAAGCATTTTTGCAATTATTACCTTCAACAACAGGCCTTTTCCTGTTGTCGGAGAAAAATATCGAACGTTTTACATCATGCAGCATTGACAAAAACAAATACGGGCATAGCTACAGTTACAAAAAATCAGAATCAAAAAAATTGTTTTTAGCGCCAGAATTAAGTCTCGTTAAATGTGAATGTCCGTTAAAGAAAACTGAAACTGGTTTTACACAAAATAGATTTAAGTTGTCAAATGATTTAAGTTGTGATTTAAGTTTCAAAACCTTCCATTACCCAAAGGCGAGCCGCAAAGAGTAACGTAATAATAGTGTATCGTGTTAAACTTAGAATAAAATTGATAGATCATTATTTTAACAGTCTCAATAAGAAGTTACAAGCCAATAACTCAGAAATCATCAGGCGTTAGTCGAAACTTAGAAAATGTTATAAGTACTGACTTGTATCTTCTTATTGAGACATTTTAAAACCATGGATTGTGTACCCAAATTAACTTAACACTGTGACTACCGCACCCCTAAAAAGCCAATTTTAAACACTTTATAGTGTTCAATCCTTTTCCTAATAAACTTGGGCTCGTCAAGTCCCCCCCCCCATCTTCCCCAAATCCAATAGCTCCCCCCGCTCGTACACTGCCAAACAGGATATGGGCGATCACAAACAATGCGCAATACCATGGCAAGTAACTAGGAAACGTCAGCAAAGTTCGTGCGACTCGAACGACACAAGTATATTGAGCTGCAGGTGTTGCTCCATGTAGGGAAGTACTTGAATCATGCTAGGAGGAAATCCTATAGGAGAGTACTAATGACTAAAAGGTCGTTTAGCTAAATTGGGTTATCACAAGATATTTTATTATTAGGAACCACTGATGGTTTTAGGGTGGAAATTGGTATTACCTTTTTTGTGGCCCGTTTAGGATCTATGTTAGGAATTTGAAACGACTCTTTCAAAATGTTTATGTTCTATTGTTGATATTTTATTAGTTCGGTGTTTTGTATTGTCCAAAGAGACTAGTTTTTCAGTTTGATTTATATTGATAAGCTTAATTACTGTTGAGGGAGGAACGTATTGGGCGTAATGCCTAACTAAAAGTTGAACTACCCTAGTCTTACAAATACAAACTAATATATGGTTAAGTTAACAATGCCAAGCGTGGGCAGATTATTTCTGTGCCAAATAAAGTAAAAAAGCAGCAAAAACATCCAACTAGCAGAAGGAAAAAATTTAATCATTTCGTTTCTAAGAAAATAAAAAGCAAAGTCTACTTACAAGTCTGCACATTACGCAACCCCCTAAACCTTAAATAAACCCCATGACTCAACTCAAGGTCGCGGTAACAGTGTAAGAAGATAAATGTGACAAGCTCCAAATAACTGGTAAGCGATGCCGCATTGAAATGCGATCCGAAATGTGAGAAGGATAGCGTGCGCCGGCTGATGGCGTCACTAGGTAAATGTCATAATCCGAAACCTGCTGGTTATTTGACGTGACAAATTACAAACCAACTGCGGGAGTCAATATTATCAAGTTCAGTGATGTCATAATCAATTGGCCCACAACCGCGAGCGAACGTCAATGGTGGGAAATGTTTATTGGTAACCGTAAACTTAGAAATAATTATTTTCACAGCAAACTTGTTCAGTGCCCCTCGTGTGGTTCAAAAGTCTATTTTTTCTACACAGATTTGCTTCCGACCATAAAATGTTTAAAAAAAACAGTTCAATTTTCTGTCTATTTTTCTGGGTGCAGACAACATACGTTTTAGCCTTTACCACAAACAACAGGTTCAAGATAATATTTGCTACGTTAAAACTGTTTAAACTTTTGATGTTAGGTGAAGAAATTTTTTTCCAGTGAAACAACAACCTAGGAGAAGTGGTTGTGGGATTTCATGGAAAAGAACAAACCATATTAGGAATTGGGAAAACAGAACGATTTTCTTTGGCGCAAACAGGTTTTAACACTAATTCTGCATCTACGAAATGCGCCTCAACATTTTCTGCATTTTTAACGTTCCGATGCTGGTTATTTGCTTTCTGTCAATTACGCCAAAAATATCCTAAATTTGTTATGGTGAAAATGCCAACTACGCTAATCCATCGGCATTGAAATGCTAATAAGAAAACGGCGCAAAAACCAAAGGTTACAACACATACCACCAAGACCCACGAAAAAACACTTTGAAACGACCAAAATAAGGTCAATACCCAAGCGGGAAAACAGACAGCACAAGCTCTGAAATCGAAATAGGGCAAACAATTTCCGAAGCTAAGTTTAATACTGGTAATTCTAGCTAACTGAAACGGTTTACATACGAAGTTTTGTGAGTATTAGTTTCTCCCACCCATGGACTCTGTCACGTTTAACGAAAAATTATCTGAAAAAGCGAAAAAATCGATACACGATTTACCGTTTTACGGAAATAATTATGTCTTATATACGTATTAGGGTGGAAAAACGTGCCTAAAAATCATTTTCCGAAAAAATGTACAACTGTCGAAAAAAATTCGTTTGCAAAACATGCAATAAATTTGGGTCTGTTGTTTGTTTGACAAATTTATCACGATTAAAAGTTGTTTTCTCCATCGATTCTGAACTTTTATCGACGCTATTGAACCGACTTACGTAACCAATACATAGTTTGCACATTGCCAATTCACTAACCACAAACGAGAACGTATAGTGTGAGGTCACCATGGCTCAGTGAGGGGTTGTGGCTTTTCTCCATTCAAAGCTAACCGCAACTAAATTAAAAGTAACGACACGTATGCTGTCATTAAAATCTTTCCCATTTTAAGCGGTGAAATCAGGACTTTTAAAAACTCTTTCTAACATCTGGACGATAACAGCATCTCATTTAAACAGTTGTAAACAAACATGATGTTGTCAGACGCATCCAAGCATTTGAAGAAGCCATTAATGCATTCGTACTGTTTGCAAATTAGGCAG
>QXVZ01002219.1:0-10645 GCA_008931825.1 Phallusia fumigata
AAGTAATGAAGAATTGAGTTTAGCTTTTTCCATTTTTTCGGCCGGCCATTTTTTCTTTCTCATGTGAACACATGAAAACAATTGGCCACTCACGTTATAGACGTTGGTTTATAACATTGTTTATCAATGACAAATCAGTGCGACTGAATAGAATTCATTTAAAAATATTGTTGTAGGTGAAATTTGATGCCAATTTCAAAATTACTTACGATTTCTATTAAGGCCGTTGCCTTGGAAACCGGCTTCACAGGTGCATGTGGCGTTCCACACAAAGGTGCCGTTTGCATTGCAGCTTGCCCGATCATCGCAATGTTTATATTTCGGATCACAAATATTGACCTCTGCAAAACCAATTGTGCGAAGATGAGACAAATAAGTTTTTTTTCTGCAAAGCTAATTGTACAAAACTGCAAGTCGCACGTTAAACACACGGGAAAAGGTGCTAGTCTTGTAAAAAGATACACCCAATTATATTAAAGATATACCCATATAGAGTATAACATAAATTTGGAAGCGCAGCGATGAGTTTAAGGGCCAACGCACATAGCATACTTTTGAGTGAATATGTCATATTTGTTTTGAATATTACGATATGTTTTCGATCTGCTGGAACATCGTGTTTGGGCCTATTTTAAAGTTTGTGTTTTGGAAAACATTGTGTAAAAGTTTGGTGGAGTACAAATAAAGCCATGATGTTCATATCGATAATATTAATTGGAAATATGCGTATTAATTATTAAAAAATACTATTTTTTATTAAAAAAATACTAAAAGTTTGTGCGCTGGAATGTCTAAATATCCTAAAACATTGTGCAAAATTTCAAAACCGTATCGTTTTTAGTTTCCGAGCATTTGCAATGTGCGCCATATGCTGGCAGGAAAACATCCCTCAATTAAACGATTACCTGGAGTGCGAAAACTGAAGTATTTGTGGCAAGTGTCAGAGGCACACGAAGTGCTCCCTTTAGCGAATCGTGCCGTCACTCGCACAGTATAACCGGTGGAAGGCAGCAGAGAGTCGATTAAAGCGCTGTATGTGAGTTCGAGTCCATTGCATGGATTCAAATTCCGGGCCGGGTCTTTAGGTTGTGAAATCTGTACAGACGAAGTCGATGCGTTGTTATTAGTATCTTTGCCGAAACCCATCTCAATGACCTTGTCAACGTTTATGACGTAACGGCGTCTGGAGAAGACCCGGATGTCGTAGTCAAGCAGATGCCGTCGCGTGATTGGTGGAATCCACTGGACCATGACGGCGATTGAAGATCGGTCAAAGTCAACTGACGGCTCTCCAAAGGTTGCATTGCGAACATAGTGGTCGACAATATTAGCATCTGCAAGCGGAATGTTTTGTAAATAGTTTGAATTTAAAACTGTTTGTCACTTTCGTCAAGACGAAAAAATCATTATAAATGATCTTGTCGATTTCGTCAAGATGTTTTATAATGAGTTTGTTTTAGCCTTTTTTAAATAGACTAGCTTAATTAAAAACATAACTGCCAGCGAACTGGTACATAGTGAATATATTTTCTTGCAAACATTTCGACAATCGGTGCTGTCATTACCATTCGTACTCTTCAAGCCCCTATTTTGTGTTTTTTAAATAGGCTAAGCTATCAAATTTTTTCGTGAAACACTTATATGGAATGTGAAGGCTATGACTACAACGATTCTCATTTTACTTGACAGTTTTGTGTGGTCTGAAAGCAGAAATTAAAGAACGTGCCGAAGAAACACGTTTTGCAAACACATGAACTTCAACTTACTACAGCATAGTTTGGATGCATCACGTGCATTTATTCCCTTGTTTATTAAAACTCCAACGCAGTTTGGTGCTCTTCTTGTCAAAACAGCTTTTCTTCCTCTTGTGCTGACGGATTCCCTGCATTTCACAACAGTGTTTCCCAAAACATTTTCGTCTAGTAAGTGTTTCCGAGTGTAATTTTAAGTGAACTTGATAAAGTGCTTACCTGAGGTAGGGGTATATTTTGAAGAAATATTGTCCATCAAACTCTGTTTTGAATTCCACATTTCGTACATGCTGTCAGACATTAACAGTTTGTAACGTAATATGTGCTTTTATAATAATTGCAAGTGCTGTGATGTGGAATTTCCATTGCTTATAGCTCTAGCTATGCGCCATTGCAACGGTCCAATTTGAATTGTCCAGTAACCACCGTCTTTTGTTTCTATTTTTTTCCCCCGAGAACGAATCTCGATCAGTTTTTTATGTCTGTATATGGGTCGAGCGCCTCAGTCCATTCGACTATTCTTTTGTGTTTAAGTGCCCAGTGGAAACTAGTTTAAACAAACAGCGTCCTCTAACGGTCTTTAGTCTGAACAAATTCCTTTCGTTATTTGAATATTTGCAAGTGGCTTGAGACTAGCTATGTTTAAATTTTGACCCGACGTGATTTAAACATAAGCTATATGCACTAACGGATTTTTCGAACACAAACGGTTTCTAGACAATTTAAATCGGACGTTTGCGACTGGCCAGAAGCCCAGAACTAACCAACGGAGAATTCCACATTTCAGCAGTTGCAATTATTATGAAACCATTTTTTCCTTACAAGTTTTCGTTGTTAGAAAAAGATATATTACAAGAAAAACAAAACTTGTAAAAAAATGTCTAAAACAAATAAATCACGATTTGACTGTTTTTCTGTACCAAACCTATATTGATTTTTAACGCTTGATCAGTGTTTGATTTAGATTCGGTGAGACCCAAAACTTTATAAACCCTGAGCCCTACTATTAAATTGCGCCTCATGGTATCAGAAGTTTGGAATAATACATGTACTTCGATTGATATGAATTATTTTTTAATAACATGCATTTAATAACAAAAAAATTGAACTGTTTTGATGCCCCTGCAGACAGTGAGGCTTTATATTTCACTTGTATCTAAATCCGACATTGCCCTTGATAAACTCTAATTTTTGTAAACTCCAATAATGTAAAAAACAATGTTCTAACCGCTTGCACAGAAAACATTCCACGATTCAACGCCCAGTCTTCCAAGCCGATGCAGGTTTTGCTCTCGAGTTTGCTGCAATTCGCCGCGCATGCGCAGTAGCGTCCGTTGGCAGTGTCACACTCGGTTGTGACGTCACAAGGTTCGAATTTGGATCTGACCCAAAACCTGTTTTCCCTGAAGACAAAATTAATATCAGGTTGTGAAATTCTTTCCAACTTAAGGCTGGTTTAGTGTTGTGTCAAACAAACACGCTGTGAAAGTTTACATATGTCTGGTAAGGATTGCGTGACAAACCGTTTCCTTCCAACTGCGTTGCTATTCAGTTTAACTAGCAGTAAAGTTGTTTACATGTCGTAGTGACCATTAAAATCGGATTTTTCATTCAATTCTTTTCGATGTTTGGGATCTTCAACTTGGTTTAACCCATCCGGTTCACCGGCGCTTAAGATTCGTGCTAAGTAAAGCGCCAAGTCGAGACGGGATTAGAACCAACAACCACACGACCACGGGTCTTGTTTCACCCGGCTGTTTTCGCAAACTCCAACACTCTTCGAAAAACATGTTTTATTGCACTTATTCCACACTTGGTGGTCATGCGAAGAATCCGCTTACGGTTTACTGTTTGTTTTTTAACTGCAGGCTTAGTTTTGAGATTGACGTAAATAACGTTTTTTTTGTGTTTACACGTTCTCAATTTCTCGACCCCCTGGTGCCTCGTTTTAATTTCCAAGAGCGTCACAATAATTTCGTTTCGCAGGTTTATGTTTTAGTATCAATAAATGGAACTTTGTTAATAAAAGCGCCCTATGAAGTTCTTATCGCTGGTGCGTTGAAAGTCCAACCAACGTTTTTAAAGGCGTTGTATTGAAATTATTTGAGAAACAGTTTGTTTGCGAGGATTACCTCAAGTTGCATATATTGGTTGGTCGAAGGGATTTAGATTCCGCACCATCACTTGTCTTTCTCAAGTGAATCAGGAATCCATCCACTTCGAAACCTGCGAAATTTGGAGATTGTTTAACTTTTTCATGGTACACGAGAAAAACCTCTGTAGCACCTCCAGCAACAGCGGATGAATCCTGATAGAACAAGCACTCAACTTGCCTGCCATAGTTTTTACCAAATTTGGTAATTCTTTGATGTTACCCTTAACAAGATCTTTTTTAAACACGTTAAACTGTTGCTCGCATTCTGTCCAAGAGACATATTCAGGGGCTCAGTCTTAAAAAGGTATAGCCTTTGTCCAGAATCGAATTAACAACATTACGGTTCCTGTCAAAAGCAGGGAATACGTAGCCTGGGAGGCAACCACTCACAACAAAATGCCAATGGTCGATAAAATGACTATTTCTGGAAAGGATTGAATGCACCCAGTCGAGAAGACACTGAGAGAGCAATGAGCAATTTAATGGGGTAAAAGGAGTAGCTTTGCGCAATCTCGTAAACACAGATTTACTTGGAACTAGTGACCTATGCTCGTGAGACCACACGACATTTCCAATCAAACCCAGATTTTAATGACTTTCCTAATTTTCGTCTCTCCTTCATGTAAACAGGCTACAGCATGTGCTTTGTAATCGAAGCAGATTAAGTAAACTTTTCGTAGATATTTAGAAATCCGAACATGTCACGTATACTTACGTTCCGGCGCTACGACTTCCCACGACGCCGATAACGTGAGATGAATTGAGCTCGCGTTGGTCATTGATAAAACGCNCTGGAAAGGATTGAATGCACCCAGTCGAGAAGACACTGAGAGAGCAATGAGCAATTTAATGGGGTAAAAGGAGTAGCTTTGCGCAATCTCGTAAACACAGATTTACTTGGAACTAGTGACCTATGCTCGTGAGACCACACGACATTTCCAATCAAACCCAGATTTTAATGACTTTCCTAATTTTCGTCTCTCCTTCATGTAAACAGGCTACAGCATGTGCTTTGTAATCGAAGCAGATTAAGTAAACTTTTCGTAGATATTTAGAAATCCGAACATGTCACGTATACTTACGTTCCGGCGCTACGACTTCCCACGACGCCGATAACGTGAGATGAATTGAGCTCGCGTTGGTCATTGATAAAACGCTTGACGATTGAACGAACGTTGTGTCGATTTTTACTCGATCCAAAAAACCTGACGTGGCCAAAACAATGCATAAATTTACGTTTTAAATTCTGTGTTCCCCACCTAATATAGTAACAAATCTTAAACGCCCAAACTTTGATAGATATAAAAATGTTTAATGATTCATTTGTATGTTTTTGGACTTCCTTTTTTGGCACAAACATAAAAAACTTCTGTCCAATTCACAGTCTTGAATAATCTCAATGAGAAATTACAAGCCAGTACTTATGTGGAAAACATTTTCTACGTTTCGATAAACGCTGTTGTCATTATTAGAAGTGTTTTACACACAATGACTGACTTCATTGTATCTTTTTATTCATAAGAAATTTCAACGTTTGGTGTACAACTTAGTCACGCATAGCTCGTGCTCAAAGATTTAGATAAATATATATATTTACCAACAAATGTAGGCGTTGTTAGTATCTTATTCAAATAGAATCGTGGTTTGTTTTTAACAAAGCGTTACAGTCAAGTCAGGTCTTGAATCAGTCGCACGCGAGTTTCGAAAACCCAAAAGCGTGCATTTGATCAACACCTGCTGAGCCTGTTGTGATCCTATTTTTTGACTTTTTAAGGTTTATTAGTACAATATTTAAAACCTCCATGTTACCAAACAGCGGACAGTTTTAGATGCAACCATCAGATCCATTTATACATTCCTTGAAAAAACTAGCAATATATTATGTTTCATGCTAAGTTCGTACGAGCCAAACTTCAATGGTATTTCTCGTTACTCATGTACAAAATAAATAAAATATTTTGTTTCTCAACATCGTAATGGCTCTTGTTAAGGTAAACTCAATAATAGGCTACATAACAGTTTAGGCTTTTACCACCAATTTGATCTTGATACTTACGATTTCTGCATTGTCTTGCAAACATGGAACTTGCAACAGCGCNCAATAATAGGCTACATAACAGTTTAGGCTTTTACCACCAATTTGATCTTGATACTTACGATTTCTGCATTGTCTTGCAAACATGGAACTTGCAACAGCGCAGCAGGCAATCACACAAAACAACCCTAGCTTCATGGTGTTGATTAAGGTTCTGACTGCCACCACGCACAAAATACAACCAGCGTCTGGGCTGTGCCGCACTTCCCCTGGTTAAAATACGGATAACGTCAACAGAGCAAGATATATTTGGACAAACATTTGCTGCGTGGAGTTAAATCCGAAAAAAGTGTGTGGTGACGCACCACAGTTCCGCATTATGACGTCAGTCACGGAAATCTGACTAAAACTTTCTTCTTACATTACTGCCACATTTTTCTTGTGTCTTGGAAGTTTAGTCATGTTCTAGATTCCAAGTTTCTCGCGACTTTACTATTTCCGTCCACCCTAGACTTGTTTATCTTCCCTTCTTGGCGAGCTCTAACTGGTCCCTCGAACTTTGTCAATGTGTCTTACCAGTGATTCTTAACATTTTTGGATGCATCTCCCTTTTCCATAACTGTAGGACCCCTTCTAGAGAAACACAAATATTACGTAATATTGAAAGGTGGGGAACGCTGGTCCACCCCAAAACAAACTCTCATCATTAATAACTTGACTATAAAGTGAAAATTCTCCCCTTAACTTATAAAATGCTTTCCAGGTCGGGAACCGCTGATCTACGGTGTGACGTCTGACTAGTATAACGTTTTTTGCCTGGTTTTACTTGTTGCAACCACGACCCCGAATCAAGTTGCAAGCGTTTTGACGATCCTTTGTTTGAGGTGAAGGGTGAAAAACCTGCGGCCCGCTTGCCCATTTAATGTGGCCCGCATCAGAATTTTGTTAAAGTATAAAACGTTGTATCGAAAGTCAAACCATGAAATGTTTATGTATGAGTATACCCATGAGATGACTTCGCCATTATTGTCGATTTAAATTTACCATTCAACCGTAATATGACGTAAAACTTTGCTATTTTGTGAGGTACTGACAGCCGCTTTTTAGAGGCCCGTCTATAATGTTGTGCAATTCAATTGGCCCGCAGTACTAAATAGCTTCCCCACCTCTGTGATGAGTTTACTAAAGACTTGAATGCAACTCGCGGTTTAGTCTCGTTCTGTTTTAGACATCCGTTTTGTCAGATTCTTAAACAACATCAATGAAGGCAATAAGACCAACGCGGAGCCCATCTATCCCTGTGGTTTTTCTGTCTGAGTCACGCGACTCAACAGAGAAGAAAACAAAATCCAGGAAAGAATTTTCGTGAGAAAGAAGTTATGGGGCATGTATAGGGACAAATAAACTGGACTTTATAAATTCGATATCTCCGAATCGACTGATGCTACTAATTGCTTATGCCCACTGTCACAGCAACCTGTGTTTTTCAACTGGTGTGTCATGGGCTGCTGATAGACCATAGAACTGTTTGCAAATAATTTAAGTAACTGGTTGGTTGTGTTTAACAGCAAGTTTCCCAGAGAAGTGCATATTGGAACAAATCGTTCAACAGTGATCTGGGCGACGTAAGAAAACAGGTTGAGAAAATTGGACCTAGACCGAATCGCCAGTTTGAAATGGTGGGATTAACATCAAAAGTACCAACAAAACAAAGTTCGTGACAAGTGAAGACTTTGCAATTGCAAAGAAAAGCAACGATAGCACTTTTGGAGACGGTGATGTTTACAACTCGCTGTAAAAGTATGTGACGTTTGGCTGCACACCACATACTATGAAAAGTGGCAGGTCCCTAGAAAGAATAAAATTATTCTGTAATTCACCAAAATTCTTCACCTCTACAGCCTGTAGTCGCAACATATACCAGACATAGAGTGCAGCTTCCTGCTGATGGTGTTTGGCTAATTTTCTTTTCTTTCTCTGCGGAAATATTCCGGAAGCTTACACGTTAACTGGATGCCTGCGCTCCCTTTACCATGTTTATTTACAGCACAAAAAATTATACACAGAAATACTTGGTAATTGAGTAGATTGTTTGAACGTTTATTGCAACAGATTCGAAGTTTTATTTAATTTCATTTCAAAGAGCTTGTGTTTATGTACATATCCAAAACATACTCAAAATAATTTACTTATCTGGAATCGTTATTAGATCGTGACGTACAAAGAAAATTAACTGATCACACAGCAAATCATAAGAAGACATGTATAAATTACAACAACAGTAACACAACAATTAACCCATGTGTTGTTTGATTTTAAGTATTATACTTTTTCGCAAAGGCCGGTAGAATTCCACTATTTTTTTCCGATTAGAATATTTGCAATCACAAATCTACCACTAGTTTCCGTACGTGCACACCACGCAGCGGACCTCTCTGCCGTCAACATAAGGCTCACAGGGAATGTTATACCCGCAGTCCATTTCAACGATGTAGAGGTGACCGCCATGCTGGGCGCCCTTGCTGCCGGGAATCACCTGTGGTTTCTCATCTACGCACACATAAGTGGAGGAGTGCTTGGTGCTGTGGGCTCCGGTCATCAGATAGCCAACGTACTCTATTGTCCAACCACTAGGGCATGTTTCGCGACTCGGTATCATTAACTGAGTAAAAAAGCTTTGATTTAAATCACGTAATATTGATATTTGTGAAATCAGCGCTGAAGATGGTTTCTATTTTACTTTTTTATAACTTCGGTAGACAAGCCATTTATTGACGATCCCGACACTTTGGGCGAAATATGTATAACAGGTAAGGATGAATGATTTGTCTTCGTAATGTTACTTATTACTGTGAGTTTACGTTAAAAGTTATATGGTCCGGGTTTTTGTTTGCGACTATGTCCCCAAGCGGGCCATTAGTAGAACTTCTGTAGCACTACAACAAAATGTTGAAAGGTAACATAGAAGCCAATCCTCGATTAGGTTATAAAACGCTTCCAATTTTTTTGGTTTGAAGTTTCATAACGTCTACAGGCGGCTAAACGTATCCGAATGCATGATGAACGAAACAGTTCGGCCACCAGCACATACTGACCTGAATTGTGCTGTACCGTACTAAGCACACTGCGCATGGGACACCTTGATGCACCATTGAACCTTCCTCTATCAGTGACATGTCGAAAAGCGAAGAGGACCAAGCCCCTTCTACGTACTCAACACCGTAAACCCAAGTAGATCCTAAAGCACGCATTAGTAAATACATTAAAAAACGGCCGTCTTAGGGCCAACATAGAAAAATGCAATTTCAAGTGTCTGGTAGGAATGCCTCAACACGAACAGAAATGCCTTTTGCTTTAACTTGAGTTAGTAATTCTCATGTCATGATTTTCAGCACTCGACTTGACTTGAGTCACAACTTGCGACTGATACACAGACCTAGAAAAAAAGATTGGGTTTCGAAAATGGGAGCTCCCGGGTTCGAATCCCGCCAAAAAAGGAACTCTGTGGTTCATTAAGTGGTTTTTAAACAAGGGATCCCTGATGAATGATATATTTTTTCACAATCTTTATCACGGATGTCCAAAACCTTACAGAAAAAATCTTATTTTTCTTCGCTGCAACAACTGGGACGCGACTAGAGTCACGTTACTGCTGGAGCACTCAGGAAATAACTCAGGATAACTTGTGCTTCGGGTATGTAGACTTGTACACAACCCTGAATGTGAACGAACCTTGTGTGCCGTCGATGTACTTGCCAGGAGTGTAAGTCACGTTGTGATGGAGGCAGATGTAGTTGGAGCCTCCACCAACGTGGCTGTAGTAACTTCCCCCAACATACCCTGCAACAAAATACCCCGTCCTAATAAAACGTAATTCCAAAGTAAAAAAAGTCTTTTTGAGAAGATTTTGTAATGCTATCAATTTGTTCGCGTTCACACACTTCAGTTTGTTTACAGTCATTTAGTATTCTAAACCTCCTGCCCAAGAATGTTATTGAATACTTTAGCGCCTCTTAGTGTTTCGAAACACTCTCATTCCAATATGGACCGGTAGGTGGCGCCAAGCTGCTCCTCTTGTAACATTTCCGTTTACTTGGACGTATGGGCCGAGGCGAACGACCCACTTAAGACAAAAATAATTTATCGGAATTCGTCTTCTGGATCTTGTGTTTAAACCCTGTGATATCCTGTGATATCCATTTTATCATTATAAAGTATAGAATCAGCATTTAACAATAATAATTTTACAAATTCTCAACAGTACCGTGATAGACGATGCTGGTGTCTTCCTTCAGTGGACAATCGCTTCTTCCCCATCTTACGTATGTCACACCTAAGTCAGATAAATATATTAGTCAGATATATACAACTGTATCTATGATCCACCGATGTTACGCTTAACTAATCAAGTACTGCTTGAAGGTATAAACACCTTTATTGTGTCTTATTCCAATCAAGTTATGAACGTATGTAGTCTTGCTTCTTTGATGTCACCAAGAGGCCAACAAATAGGTTTTCAAGAAAGACGGTAAAAAAAACATGGGAAATCTAGCGTCCACTTTGTAGTACAAGGGCAAATATTTAGCTCAATGTGCTTTAATATCAAAGTTAGTCTGTTTCTGTGTGAAAATAGGAGTAATAGCTTACCTATGTTTGGAGCCAACGTTGGTGATATATCCTCCTGTAATAGATTAGCCCAGGCTA
>QXVZ01002223.1:0-45348 GCA_008931825.1 Phallusia fumigata
AATTAGCGCTATTTTAGGTTCGTTAACATATTAAAGCAAAAAACCTATTTGTAAGTTTTTATTCCAGCAACCGGAACTGTCTGCGTGGACAATGACGAGTGTAGGGACCCTAACATCTGCCCAACCAACGCGAATTGCTCCAACTCAATCGGTTCTTACTCGTGCACATGTAAATCTGGATACACTGGAGGTAAATCAGCATGTCAAAGAACTGTGAACCAATACATTTAATTTCACAAAATTGTTCACCCCGGGACTAGTTAGGACATTACCATGGGAAATATATTCGCCCGATTCATCGTAGGTAGATCTGTATAAATCGCCGACTCGTATATAGGTTATATAACAGACAAGGAAGAATGAACAGAACTATTTACCATTTCAAGTATAACCTCACCATTTCCAATCGTAAGCGTACTTTCGCATTACGACTTGCGAAAAATGCAAACCAACTGATTCTGTTGTTGTTTCACAAGCCGTGCAAACTGACGAATAGTTCAAAGACCGTGTTGTTAGTGCAAAGACCAAGAGATTTACTTAATGTAACTTTTGGTTTGCAGACAACTGCGAAGACGTGAACGAATGCGACTCAGAAACCGATAACTGTAACCAACTGGCTCAATGCACCAACACCGCTGGATCATTTACTTGTTCCTGTCCGAGTGGCTACTCTGGTGACGGTGTCACTTGCGATGACATCGATGAGTGCTTGTCGTCCCCATGCCACAGCAACGCTAGTTGCACCAATGCAACTGACACTTTCAGTTGTGCTTGTCTACGTGATTTCGTCGGCGATGGCATCAACACGTGCGACCGTAAGTAAAAGCACTTGTTTTCCCTCAACTAAAATTACTGGAAATTAAATACAAAGCGGTTCATTTATTGGGGAATTGCATAGTATACTCTGTTGTTGGGGACTAAAGATGCAACCCCTTATTGGCGACTGGAGAAGTCGCAGTTGCCGCCCTGATGGTCGCGTTTATTAACGAAACGCAAAAGGGCAAAGAGGACAACCGCAAGACGTGCTTGTTGTTTGGTATACATGATCGATTAAACGTGATCATATATTGCTCAAATCGTAGTAGTGTTTGAGGTCTTTATCTTATAAATTATGAATGAGAACTAAACTGCGGTGGCCTCACCCAAATGCTATTTGACTTTGGCGGTAATGACCAACCCTGACTATCGTATCATTTCCACACAATTTTCGCACATCCAACTAGGCATGTAACGAAACTAACTGTGCGCAGGGCGATTCGTCGTGCAACTAACTCTCGGAACAAGCTTTGTGTTCACCGAGGCACTGCTCGTCAAGTCGTCCGCGGAATACATGGACTTGAACCGTACCGTGACGGAACAGCTCCTTCTGCGTTTTTCACAGGATATCATCCAAATTACATCTGTCAACTTTACCCAGGGCAGCGTTATAGCCACGTAAGGGGGAAAAATTACATTTACCTTTTTCCACAGGCTTAAATCCNCGATTCGTCGTGCAACTAACTCTCGGAACAAGTTTTGTGTTCACCGAGGCACTGCTCGTCAAGTCTTCCGCGGAATACATGGACTTGAACCGTACCGTGACGAACCAGCTCATTCTGCGTTTTTCACAGCATATCCAAATTACATCTGTCAACTTTACCCAGGGCAGCGTTATAGCCACGTAAGGGGGAAAAATTACATTTACCTTTTTCCACAGGCTTAAATCCCACTGTGTGGGCCGACAGTGCGGATTTTCTGCCTTCAACTTGCTTTATTTTCTGTCGGACCGATCACTTTTAAATCTTTCCAGAATTTTTCCGCCTTCTGCCTACATAGCTATTTCGAACGTTGCCAGTTTAAACCTGTAAAAGTTTTTTTTTAATAAAGAACAGCAAAGGCACTGCGATACGCCATTTAAAGTTACATCGGTGAAATTAGAGTAAGGTAAATCTTTTTTAAAATATTTCACATCCCTTCTCATTGTTTTTGGAAACTGTAATATTTTTTCCAAAAAAAAAAACATTTCAATCGTGCAGGTACAGTCTGCATGGTTTATCGGTGTAACCTGGAAAGTGATGTATCACCAAGATCTGTCCGTAATTTTACAAAATACCGTAGCTTGTCAAATAATTACCTAAATTGTGACCACCGATGCCTTTTTTGCAGTATTGAGATGCTGAGCAGCAATTTAACTACAATCAACGAGCTCCGGAATGATTTCGACAACAGCCGTGGAAACCAGTCTGTATTTGCATCCGGCTTATCCATAGGTATACGATATGTTTGTTTATCGAAAAACGTTATATACGCTCAAAGAATCCAGAAGAGTCGTTCGAATCGCTCGTTTGAATTAAAACCCAGGGACTTTGAATACAGCAAAAATTACTGCCCGCGCGCTGTACAAGACCCTGTAAATTCGAGTACTAAACAACAAAATGTTAGCGCGTCTACCCATTTTTTGTCACAGGACCATGTATCAACAACCCATGCGGAGCAAACGGCCAGTGCGTTAACAGCGGCATTGGCTTCACCTGCAACTGCAACACGGGATATACTGGCAATCCGTGTGTAGATTTGGACGAGTGCGGTAATATGTGCAGAGGAGCCAATGAGACATGCGAAAACACCCTGGGCGGATTTACGTGCAATTGCTCCAATGGCTACACAAACATTTCCAACATATGCGTCGGTAAGCTATCAAATTTGCCCCAAAATTGCAAATATGCCATGTCTTGGTAGAAAGAATTTGATTATAATTCTAGGTTCAAAAAATTGTTTACCCCGCGCCAATTACAGCGAAAAATGTTTTTGACAAATCCTTGTTCATACAGGCCAATGTAGTTTTGATTACTGCCTTAACGGAGCCGCGTGCTTGCCTACTGCAGGAACAGGCAACCCGGCCTGCCAGTAAGTGATACAATAAACTGATTACCTTACCTTATACAGCGGTTTAATGAATTTTTCTTGTGCAGATGTGCTCAAGGATTCATAGGGGACAGATGTGAAGATACAGGTATGCTTACCATCTCTAAACACTGTTTACTTTAAATCCTAAATCCTATGTGAATGTTTGAAATTACATAGTTTAATAGAAAGAAACAAGCCAGTACTTGTGTGTAAACCATATTTTGTTGTCATTGCAGCGTTTGTCGAGACATTAAAAATGTTTTTTACACAAATACTGGCTCGCAGTTGCATATTCTGTCTGAGACTATTTGAAACCGTGAATTGTGTACATATGCGTAGTCAAAGATTTGCTAATGTATATCATAACACAGACACGTTCCGCATCTTGACGATCGTTTTCGGTGTGATCGGAGGAGTGGTTCTCATTGTCCTCATTTGTCTTGTGGTCTTTATGTGGATGCGAAGACGCCGAAATGAGATGCACATCCCCAAAGATCCGTAGTCGGTACATCACTGTTCGTTTTACGTGTTTAAGTGGAAAACGTTTTTGTTTTGTTTGTCAATAATACACCTTGTTCTGCAGGTGTTCACCGAGCCGACACTGGACAACTTTCGTGTCGAAACCCGTTTGTACATAACCGAAAATATGCATTTTAACTAAACACTTTTTTACCGCAATGGTTCCGCAAATGAGCGACAGATCGCATATGAGTGTACTGACACACATACTGTAGCCTATGCAAGTGTTGTTTTTTACGCCTCGCTTCGCCTTAATTCTTCAAAACCAGCTTTTGTAGTGTTCTGCTGGGACAGTGATTTCAGCCTTTTTGTTCCTCTGTACCAGCTACTAACGTTAAAAATGTGCTTTCACAACGACGCTTGAAGGGAAAGGCTAAAGCGCGATTGAAGTTTTTCCGCCGTGGAGTGGGAAGAATTGGTCGAGGATTGGATCCCCGCATATGGCCCCCATTAAACAGCAAGAATCCTGACGTGTGGAAAACCTTGTCCCGGCCAAAAGTCATAGGATTGCAAATCATGTTTTACGTATAACGTGTAGGGATGCCCTGATAATGGAAAACGGTCTTTGTTTCTTGACTAACAAACAGTTTGCAAACACAAATTTTACTTCTAATGTGGTATCAACTATTTAGCTTGTTTTTTTGTTAATCAACTATCGCGTATGCACTTGTACCTACATCATCGGATGTCACTTGTGCATGTGACGAGTTCACCTGCTGGTCAAAGTGTGGTGTGTTTGTCCATCTATCGTAGCCAATACAACTTATATCTATATAGATTAATTTGCTTGTAGTCGACCCTTTTACCCCTGGATAACAGGTACGAGAATATGTCTATCATAGCAGCACGCGCGGCGACGGCGCCTTATCTTTGGCAATATCGGTAAACGCGTAAAATATTTGCCAGGATTACATGCCCAGACCGCTTTCAAACAATGCACAGCTCTTGTTAGAATCTCGATGAGTCTAAGGGCGATAACATCTCCCATAATGCTTGTCCCGCCCCTAGGCTTCCCGTAACTTACCACTTAATTTCGAAGAACTGCTATTGGTAAACCACACGCGGTTACTTTTTATTAATGGATTTTTTTGGTGCTTTGCGACCCCGGAGGCGACAAGCGCAATAACATGGCATTGATACATTTCTTTGTACAGTAGTCGCGCAGTGGGTACATACGACGATACAAAATGGGTAAGCTTACTCGCAAGGCTTTCCACATAGGAGCTTGCTCATCTTTCTGGAGAATTCCTCATCCAGGGCGTCAAAACCTCCCTCTAGGGCATCGCGGATAACGTTGTTGCTGTCGCCGGCAATCCATTCCACCTGGGTCATGTTTAACCTTCCCACCGGTGGCTTAACAGGAAGAACGAACACCTGTCGAAAAATTTGTTTGGACTTTCTTGTTATGTTCGTAAAGTTGTGTTGTCTTGATCGGCAGTAGTCAACGTCTAACGTTATTTATTCGAAATTCAATACGAGACAAATAGTTTTTTCGTACCAAGATTGAACTAATGACTTTAGCCGACCGAATTTTTGATTTTCAGGTAATCAAGAAAAATATGTCGGTTTGTTGCCATACAAAAAACGTTTGTTGTGAGTAAAAATGTTCACTGATCTAGGAAATTGCTAAATTTTAGGTAAAAATGTCACCAAATGTTAAACTTTGCGCTGATATAATCTCGTACCAATGCTCCGGTATCTCTAACAGCTTTTCCTGGCCCACGAACGTCATCTTGAGATGCGCCGTCTGTGATCAGAAGAACGACGTCTCTGGCATCGGGCCTGTTACCGCGCGGTATCAAAGTGTTAGCAGTGTACGACAGTGCATTGCCAGTACGAGTTCCTAAAATATTAAGACGAGTAAGAATAGTGGTCGATAGTTAAGACATATGCTGTTTTACCGCTTCCGTCGTACGGGATTTCGTCAAAGGCGTCCAGGACCATTTCAATGCTGTTCGGATAGTCGTCCAAGAATATCTGTGATTTACAACGTTGGTGTATAACAAGTATATCGCGTTACATGAATAAGGTATCAGGAGTTTACCTGAGTTTCGGTATCTACCACCTTATTGTAACGAATAACTCCAAAGTGCGCCGAATCTTCTCGAACAGTGAAATCACTGCAAATTGAATTGAATATTAAATCACATGTTTTCCCAGCAAAACTGCACTTACGTTGTATTTTGTTAATGTGTAGCCCTCTTGTTTTTCTACTTACTCGAGGAAACTCTTGACGAAGTTTTTCATCTTCACCCAGTTGTCAGCGCCGACAGATGACGAAGAATCCAAAACCACTATGAAGTCCATCTTGGCAAAGGGTGGGCAAGGCACTGCAAAAAAACATCGTTAAAAATATTCCCATTCAGATTGACCTTTAGGAAACTTGAGTCAGTGCGTGGGCGATTGATGACTTCAGGCACTGTTCACGTTCGGTACTTGGCCCGTATAATTTGCTGAGCGTCAGATATTATCGCTGCGGGAAACGCGCGTCAGGATAAAGGTTAAAAACAGAAAGATCACACGTTTGTGGAAAATACCTCGAGGTATTACCTCAACAACAAGAATAAGATTGAAACACGGGCGAAAATTGCCAATAGGTTCCATCTCCGCGACCCTAACAATGTTTCCAGTTGGGCAATGAACAACTTACGAGTACAACATGGGGCTGGACGGGTCCATTGTTCAGTTACTTGACATGAGTTTTCCACCGCTGCTGGTGGATAGAGAGTGAAACCGCGTCTGGTGTTGCACGTGAACGAACATGACGATCCCACAAGATTTTTATCCGTGCATTGCATGCGTCCGTTCACGATAGACTGCGTTTTACATTGCAGAGCTGTGTATTCGAAAAAAGATCAAAAGCAAAATTTTATTTGCAAAAGTTAAATGCACTCTTACGTTTGCACTGCGGGATCGGACGGCTCCAAAGTCCCCATATGTCCGAGTCCATATCTTCGTAACATATTACGCGATTTGCGCCGTGTAAGCGATATCCTTGGTTGCACGCGAAGCTACAATAATATAAATGCCTATGAACCACGAAAGCCATATCTGAATTGCGTTTAACCAGTCAAGATTCCTACCTACACTGACTTTCCAAATTATTAGCGTTTGTGCATGAAACAGACCCAAAGCGTATTGCATTGACCTCCCGGCATATAATCGGTTCGCACGTCGGTGCAGGATTGTCGCGTTTGCTCCAGACATCTAAATGTTAACAATGTTACAAACTCAAGCAGTCCAAACCATCGAGGATATTTTAAAGTCTTAATGGTAAATGATAAATGTGAAGAGTTTAAAACCAACCGCAGGTTGAAGTTTCTGGTCCGACCAGTGCGTAACCGCGCTTGCAGGAGAAAGTGCATATGCTGTAAGGCTCCATTCCGCCTGTGCATTCCATGTAACCGTTTATCGGAGCGTAAACTGGAGAACAAGGCAGGCCTGCGGCAAAAATTGCGTTTAATAGATACATCGCAGCGGCGGGAACGTGAACTTTGCTGTGCAGATTAACCCAGGTCAAGGATGATGATAGCGATCGACGCAGCACAACCAATACACACTAAAGTGGAAAAACCGGGTCCCGACTAATTTGAATACAAACTTGCACAAAACATTGCAATAGTTCACGCTTTTCCAAAAAAGGAGAAAACAAAGTCGGCAAGCCACCAAATTTAACTCATAGCACAGTGATCCTCAAAGTGTGGCCCGCGGACCACTGATGGTCCGCCATCCCCTCATAGTGGTCGGGGACAAGATGACTTAAACTAAGCACGGGTTTATAAAATCGCCTGTTTTGAAAACATGTTAAAATGGAATTCCGTTTGGTGTTCCTCAGAAAAATATTCGAAGATGAAGTGGTCCTTGGGCAAAAAAATGTTTGAGAAACACTTTCATAGCTTGTCGAACCTCCTAACTGATCGCAGAACAGGATCTCGTGGTTACATCCGTCCGTGTTGCAACAGCATCGACACACCGACGAAGGCGATTTCTTGTTGCATTGCGTGTCCCTTGCGTAAACCGACGCCTTGCCCGAATCCTGCGCCGAGCATACGGTTGATAAGATCGCAGAGATTATGGGTTTTAAGGTATGCATGGAAACCTTATCTAGTTGTCGCCCATTTATAATGCCTATTTATCGTTAAATCGGTTCTTATGCAAGAACGTGTGGTTTGATTTCGTTCGACGAAAGGTTTAGATTTGTTGGCCACTGCCAACATTTGCTGGCCACTGCAAATTGTATTTACACCTAGTTTGACACACATTGTACTGTTATTTGTTTTTGTTTTTTAGGTTCAAATTGCCTCAACAATCTTTTACAAGTTGCTTTTTATTGAAAACACCAAATCTCGTTTTCTGTATTGATTCATAGCGTAAAACAATTTACGGTGTGTCCATTTAAGCATTTTAACTCGGACATTGCTTAACATGTACCCGTAACTGTCCTTTATTTGGCTTCGTTGTATGTCAGTCAAAACATCAAATACCTGCAAGTGGTTAGATGCACAGGCACTTATTTGCTTGCACGCCTTCTCGATCAAGGGATAGTCGCCCCAACCCCCGTGCCGGAGTTCAATTTGACAGGTATCCTGCGTAGAAAAAGGCACTTTTTTAACGACTAAGTTGCTTGCTGTCGTGAAGCTGCCAATCATGCCCGAAGGGCCGGTGTAATGCAATTGTTAATACTGTATGTGTCAACTTGAATACTGGATTGCTGGATCTTAGAATTGTTTGAACTTTATCCGCGCAGGTGATTCAAACTCAGTGTGTTAAAATTACCCAAAAAGCTAGGTTAGTTGGTAAAAACTATCAATTAAACTCATTTAAATGCCTTGAAATTCACAATGTTTTGGCCTAGATACTTCAGTATGGGTAAATACCTGATTTACATCACATTCCACCATTCTCCCTTTTTCCAAACATTCCTCTTGACTTTTTACATTCTCACATTCCCAGCATCGCAAACCTTAAATAATCACCCCATATATAAATACACGATTGTAACACACAAAAATGTGTCAAATATGCAACTCACTACAAACAATTGCCATCAAGTAATTTTTAGGTTCTTGATTTTATAGTTATATTTTCTATTTTGAAAGTTTTAGGCAGGTTTTTAGTTCGGTTAGGCAGGTTTTTAAGAACGACAACTTGAGATGATATTTGGGTAAATGGGTTTTGAATTATATTACGATAATAACTCCGAAAACGATAAACACAATCCTGTCTACAAAAATGCCAACACGATAGTTTGTCATCGACTCACCTTCGTTGCTTGGAAAGCAAATTAGAATAAAAAAGCAGAGAATAAGAGTCTTCTCTAGAATATTGCTCATATTGACTATTTATGTTGAAGCTGGTAGAAAAATCAGATTTTTAATTTCTTAAAATACATTATAATAGTTGATAAACGTAAGCGACTAATTGACATGAAATATCGTTAAGTCGAAAGTTACTTCGCGCTGCTCTTAAAATAAATATCAATAATAAAGTTCCCTCTGTCGCATTTCTCTTAGCCTTTGCAAAAGCATCCGACGCACCAAATGCGTCGAAAGCCTCTCAACTCAGAAACGAACGCTGTTACGACGCAATTTAAATCCAATCACTTGGGCGCAGCTACCCTCCAGGGTTATATTCCCCGCGTCGCATAGTTGCAAAGTGTTTTAACACGCCGCAACAGTGATGGGCGGGATTACTGGTGGGCGGACGATGCTATCTTGAAAAACTTGTTTCTTATCGATGGCAATCATTCGCTTAAGGTCCGATACAGCCTTAGCATTCCACGGTTCCAGTTACGTAAGGTCTCGCAGTTTTTGTACCGCACCTTTTCGGGCCGATGCAACCGTATACTTTGCCGTTGAAATGACTGTCGGGAGAGCAAGCTTAATGGCAGGAAAACGCTGTACGCGGTTAAACATGAGTGTTCCAACGTAGGGAGCAATCATCAGGTCACAGACAACACTTGACGATACTTCTTTACTTTTATGTGGCGTTAAGTAATTTCAGGAAATTGCAACATTTCTATTTAATTCTATTTCCCAATTTTAAACATTTTTTTAAACTGCCATGAAAATTTACGCAATATCGGAAATGATAAGCATATGCACTGTTGCAACAAAACTCATTTGTCATTTCTTCGTCTTGCTGATGCAAATCGATATTCGCTTTTAACGAGCGTAGGCTGTAGGCGATGACGCCATACGCTTGAAAATGTGGCAACGGCGAAACTCCTGGTGTTGGATAATTTTCCTTTCGAACAACACGTGAAGACGCGTTACCGAAGGTGTTCTCTCAGAAAACATAAATATTCTATACAAGCATATTGACGCTTCGACGATTCCTTGTTTTGTTTTAAAAAAGGAAGCCGAAACCAACACGATAAAATAGAAAACAATGGAAAATGAAAGAGACGAATAGCGTACAGCCGTAGCGTCAAAAACTACCATACGTCTGACTTTAGAAGGATGTGGTTCAAGGAACCAAAAGACACCACCGATTATCGAAACTTGATTTGTCAAATAGTCTTTTGTAAACTGAAAGTTTTGGCAGATTCCCTTGATCGGTTGTGGCATTTGCAAAAACTGGTGTCATACGCGGTGTCCAAACTTTTTTTTAATGAGTGTCAATTTTGGTCGGGTGAAGACGCCCGCGGGCCAGGTTTTTTTCGAAGTCTTTAACCATAAAATTGTAACACAAATACAAATACTCTGCACAGCTTTCTTATTACGATTTGTGTTGCGTCAGTAGTCAGTAGTCTACCAACCCGTAAAAAACGCAACTTGTTTTTGTGATTATACCACCTATTACAAATTACTGAGTTTTGGCATAAAATTTAAAACAATGTCATACACAGTGATTTGAAACGTATTTCGTTGTGTTTTTTTGGAAACCAAGAAAAAACCCTTTTTATGTATGATGTCGATGAACAAAATAACCCCTGTCACTGTCTTTAAATGTAGCTGTTTTGTCTGTTAACCTCGTGGTATTCAGTCAGTTCGACCTATAGTGTTCGATTAATATCATTCATTAGAACTTTTTCCGGCTACGGTTTGCCAACACCATTATGGTATGTTAAACGTATTTTTTATTTTGCTGTAGCGGCCGTTATGATTTGGTAAAACGACAGTTGAAGCTAAAAAAAGCGTTTTTTGCATTGTTTTTGTGTTCCTAATGTTGTTTACTTATTTGCAACATTGCAAATTAGCATTTAATGCGATGGTGTTTTTCAGTTGCGAAGGCAGGCCAGAGAGCGACGGGAGTACATTTACAGAAAATCTATAGAAGCCCAAAGAAGATCTATTCAAGAAAGAAAGCAGAAAGTTAAAAATGCTTTGGATGGTATGTTTGTTTTGTCCACTTTTTTAATCAACACAAGACATTCATTTATAATATATGACAACATTTCTTTTCTTTATACACCCCTTCAAAATTGATGCTATGATTTTATGCATTTATAATTTAAATGCACAGATTTAAAAAAAAACTATGGTAGGACGATTCACCTCCAGTGTGATGTTTTGTTAATGATTCTGTTTTTTTGCCCTTGCTACAAGTTACAAGTCCTAAAGTATGTTTTTACATTTTGTCTTCCAACAAGCTTTAGGCCACTTCCAGTCATTGATTTAAAATGTGTCTCCCTTGGTTAGCATTTTGTTAAACTTACACCCCACCTAAAATAATTACCAAACATTTTACTTGCAATCTCACATGCCATTTTGGTAAAAAAACTCACTAAATTTCTAATATTGCTTTCTACATTTGCTAAACCATCTAACAATTTTTGTCATTCCAAACATTCGTTATTCCCAGCGAACAAACCACTGCCCACTGAAATACAAAAAGATGCTTTGGATTTGCAAAAGGCATTGGAATTTGATGATATGGGAGGGGAAGGAGTAGTGAGTCATATGGATGATGAATACAAATGGGTTGGTGTGGAAGACCCAAAGATAATGGTGACCACATCCAGAGATCCCAGCTCAAAACTTAAACAGTTTGCCAAAGTAAGTGTTGCTATATTTGGCTTTGCTAAATATACATGTTTTTTGTGGTTAGTTGTTTGCAGGGTACAATGGGGTGTATGTAAAAGCCGCCTGTGGCCCCTGTAACCAGCCTGTATATACTGCGTAACCATTGTGGCCGTGAAATAATTTGTCGTGAAAACTTTACAGGCTGGCCACAGCGTTCACACAATATTAATAGGCTGGCCACAGCAGTCACGCAGTTTTCGCAGGCTGGCCACAGCAGTCACGCAGTTTTCGCAGGCTGGCCACAGCAGTCAAGTGGTTTTTACATACACCCGTACAATGTAGTAAATAGTACTTAGGAGAAGGATTTTTAAGGATAACTATGACATTTCGACTGAAATAGGTTTAATTGTATGCTTTAAGTTGTTGCTAGGAAAGAAATATTAGGTAATAGTAGTTTTAGAAAGAAAATTGACTTTAGTCTTTAGGCTTTTGCGTTAATAAACAAACTAAACAACTTGTGTAAAACATTAAAACTGATACTCTTCATGCAGAAATGTATTGACAGAGGCCTTTTTAAAACTTACAGTTTATCACACTATAAATATAAGACAAATCAACATTACAGAAGCAAAAGACCAAATGGGGACAACTTAACTTAATGCACACTTTATAATATGAAATAAGGGAAAGATAGGTGTTAAACCCAGATTTAAAAACAACTTAAGAGGTATATTGTTCATAGTATTTTATTGTAAATTGATGTTTCATATTTCTAAAAAAAACTCACATATAAAAGTCCACATCTATAACTGTTACAGATGCTTTGCCATAAATGGATATTATAGTTCCGTGTTGTGTAAAATTATCCACTTTTCTTTTCCAAAAAAAATCTTGTTTGAGCCGTTTAGTAAAGCCTGGTGTTGGAACCTTGTATCTGTTCTTGTAGATTTGTTTTCTCTTTTCCTTGTCAATGTACACTTATCACATACAGTATATAAATGTATGCATACATATATATGGATATATACATGTATCTAACAGTGGTCATAGACAGATAGACACTATCTTTTAGGAAATGAAGCTTTTTTTCCCAAACTCACAAAGACTTAATCGAGGAAACCATGAGATGAAGGCACTTGTAAATGCTTGCCGGGCTAATCAAGTTACTGACTTTATAGTGCTCCATGAACATCGTGGAAATCCTGGTAATAAAGACAATACTTTTTATTTAATTAATTGCAATGTATATAAATGCTTCTTACCTATTCTTTTCATTTAAATGATTTAAAATGTATATACTTGGATTATTAATTGTACCATATATTTGTGTTTTTTCTAGATGGTATGGTTATATCTCATTTGCCATACGGGCCGACTGCATACTTCAACTTGTCGAACTGTGTCATGCGTCATGACATTCCAAATGTTGGCACAATGTCTGAAGCTTACCCCCATTTAATTTTCCACAACTTCCAGTCGAAACTTGGTGAAAGGGTAAGACTGAAACAAAAGTTTAGTCATTTGTTTCAGCAAAAAAAACATGACGTTTTTTGTGACTTTTTATGGAGAAGGGAAGGTCAGCAAAATAAGCTATTTTCGGAGTATTTCAGCAGTCTTCGCCGGTTTGTGGCCGCTCTCTGTTTGAGGCTTGGTCGCAGTGTCGCGCCAGGAATCTGTTTTGATGAAAAAACGTTCTTGCATAAAATTGTCCGTTTCGAAACAAAGGTTGAGGATTTGTGGTAAAGTGACAAACACATTACTGCATAGGTCAAATCGATACTGCAAGCATTGTTTCCCGTGCCCAAGGAGGATTCCAAGCGTGTTGTGACATTTGCAAACCAGGACGATTTCATTGCGTTTCGGCATCATGTGTACACAAAACCAGATCGCAACAACATTGACTTGAAGGAAGTTGGTCCAAGATTTCAGATGCGCCGTGAGTATGACGTCAACCCGGTGTGTAACAACTAACCCAATGTTAAGCTTTATTTTTGCGTTTTACAGTGTACGAAATTAAGTTGGGAACGATAGACGAGGCGGATTCTGCCGACTCGGAATGGAGATTACATTCGTTCATGAACACGGCAAAAAAACGACGCTACCTTTAAATTCTCGTTTAAACGATTGGATGGAGTGGCGAGGTGAGACCAATAGGCGTATTTTATTTCTTTTATCTTTCTTTTATCTTTTGATAAATGATTTTCAATACTCTTGTGTCCCTTGTGAAGTTCTATAATCGCACTACGAAACTGTTGTGTTCGTAGGTTTTTTCTGAGATCCATTTTAAACAGATTTTGTAAAAAGTGGGCAAAACAAATGTCCTCATCTGGAAGCTGATGTTTAATGGACGTTGTTTTACATGCAGGTCACAACGGTTGAATCACATACGTGGCGGGAGTTAACTTGCTGCAAAACAGAAAGTCAATTCTCATTGTAGCAGAGTGAAACATCGCGGTTTGTCCGACGTACGTTTTTGTGTTGACCTGTTCCTCTGCAAAGGTCTAAAAGACGTAAAGAAATGAATGACAGTTGTGTGAAAAAACGGCTCATACAAACGTAGAAAAATAATTTGAGCCTCATGCGAAAAAAAGCCTAAAACTTGGTCTAGTTTTATATACACTGGTGTTTGTTTGCTGTTGTTTTATTTTTTTTTGTATTCCGTTAATATTCGTTCCTGACCATAAAAACGCAATCAAATAAATGAAACATTTCACTGACGGCACAGAAACAGAAAACGACTGCAAAAACCTCACGGTTGAAAATACGTCCAGATAAAAACAAATATGGGGAGCGATGGTTTAAAGACGCAGCAGAGGCACCTTTGCAATATAGGTGGACGGATAACTAGAGCCAAAAATTGGGAATCTCGCTGGAGAACCGAGCGGCGCGAATAGCAACACGACTGGGTTGGACAACATGGGTGGATACCAGCCGGTTGAAAAACCTATTAGACACTGCATTTTATCGGTGATAAAACTCCACCGCCAAGCCGTTACAGTTTCGCTAGCGCGTTTTAGCATTCAAAATCCGGTTTTCATTTGGCACAAACCTAATAGACACCGCATGTGCCGAAACTGTGGTGAACTGACAACCACCAAGCGCTGAAGAGGGATCTGTCATACGAAACGTCCGCCCGGGAATCCCGCTACACTTTCAGGCTGTTTACCGCTGCAAGTTTTCCACCTCTCGTTATCTTTATTTGCGGGTGTGCGTTTCAACGGCTCCCAACACTACACGCTTGTTGACAAATTGCGCGATCGCTCGGCATAACCACTCGAGTGTACGACGCGCTTTCGTCAGCCAACGCCTGGGATCAATAAATTCCGCCACTCGCTTATTGTCAAACTTGTCGAGTGCTTCTTTCCACGATGACTTCATGTTCGAACTGCTGGAAAGTAATAAAGAGGAGCGGATTCGATGTGCTTCGTACAGATGGAGGGCTTTGTTGCTGGTGCGTTCAGTCGCTCAACATCGTTCTTAAGAGCACACAATTTGAGCTTGTTTAGTCTAAAATCATTATCAATTGTTCCTATTGCGATGTATGACTGGATGACAGATTTATAGATGGTAAAAAGAGGACGCTTTTAAACCCATATGCAAGAGAAGACAGTACGAAAGGATTTTTAAAAACCTTCAAACCTGTCAAGATTAGGCCTTATACAAGCTAGCACCAGTGGAAAATGCAGAAACTATCCACAAAATTAGTCTTTGTGATATACGAGGCAGTGATGTACGATTTGTACAACCCTCATACAAAATAAGAAAAAAATGTATTTTTAGCGAAAAAGCACGAAGGGATTTTTAGAAATCTCCAAGCTTTTTAAAATTAGGCCTTTATTATGCATGCTAACACCAGTCTAAAATACAGAACTGATCCACAAAATTATTCTTTGTAATAGAATAGGCAGTTCTAATCAGTCTTTGTTGTTTCTTGACATCAAGTGTCGTACGAAACATTTTGCTAAACGCCGGAATCTCGTTAAAACTTTAATATGGCGGGTACAGACAACAACACTTTTTGGGCAGAGTTAAATGCTTCATTGACGGTGACGGAGAACTTTGTCTTCGTGAGTCTGGGCATACAAAGTATACATGACAGGGCGTATGAAAAACGCAGCGTTTTCCTGCAGAGCGTGACCAATCGGTCGTCAGAAGGTCCCGTGCAGTTTTTTTGTTGGTCCTTCGAAAATGCGAGGATAATCCAAGGTGAAAACACAGCGGGACAGAAAAGGCGAACGTGTTTTCATAGCGCCAGCTCCGATAACAAAACTGTATTATGCCCGGTGACGAACTGTTTACCGCACTTGGCAACAGTAACTACGGCGGCGGAGCTCCGGCAAATGTTCCGTTATCAACGATCCATAAATCGTACACAGAGCGAGTGATAAGGAGCATGTCACCTGCCCTGGCGAACAGACAGAACCAAAAGGCTCAACAAGTGGAAACTTAGTTAAAAAACCGCTTGACATAGGTTTCATGGGGTTTTTAGTGTAGTAGCTGTTTTTGTACAGTTTGCTGAATATTTGGCAGGATGCTTGGGGAGCAGTAAAGGAAGGGAACTAAGAATAATAACCAGAGGCAGAGTTGATCGATTTAGCGTGGTAGCGGTGTTCGTATCATGGTGTAAATATTTGTGGTGACATAATGTTCTCTAATAGACCACTTATGTGACAGGACCGTATAAAGTCGTCTATACATGTCATTAGCAAGAAACCCAGCCACGTGCCTAATTTAATTTCGCAGTTGCGTGTCGTTTTGTGTTCGGCCCTGTCCGACTTTAATTTGTTTAGATTTGCATGTGCTTGGTTTGTTTTGTTGCGCACTTGACTTATGAAGTAGGCTATTTGAAGTGGAAATGAATAGGAGCGAGCAGTGACGCAGGTAGCTAGGTAAGCACAGGAAACACAAGCTGTGTATTACCGCACGTCAAACAAACGTTCACACGCAAACGAACTAGATCGCTGCTTAATGATAAATTTTGACCAGAGATTTGGTCCGTCATGCCTAAAATCACTCCCTCGCATTTTTTGTTTCACCAAAGGTTGCCAGCGCTCCAGACCAACGCGAAGCATAGGCAAGTTCTTTGTTAAGAAATTCACTCCCTTTGGCTATTTGCGCCAAATCAAAAGGTCGCCAGTGATTTTGTTTGCCTTTTATGATGAACGATTTTCCGAAATTTGTGCGGTTTTAGTTCGCTCTACGTTTGGCTTTTGGTTTATTGTTCAAAGGAGAAATGCAATTTAATTTGGAACGTCGCTGTGTATATTTGTATATTTGCAGATGCGTTACCGAGCAACACTTAAGAAACAACAGTAATGACTGAAGAACAAAACATCGCGCCATCGACGTCCGTCGCCAGTCCTACCTTAGACAACGACACTGGCGAGGGGCTGCTGCAAAAACCCACCGCTCAATCAAGTGTAGAATCGCCGAGCTCCGTGGCCACAAAACTACAGGACTCAAGCGACTCCTCCTCGGATGATGAGGAATCGAGCAAAAGCGCCGATATCCTGGTGGTAAACGAGGAGAACTCGGACACGTCGTCAACGACTCCGGCAGTTGGAGACGTTGACGTGGGGGAACTACCTGCAGTGGAACTTGAGGAGGCGGATAAAGCAGACGACGACGAAACACCAAGACAGACGGCGCTTGAACCGAAGGCGGAAAAAATAGGGACCAGTTTTTCGGTGTCGCCTGAGCGTGACTCTGAAGTTGAAGAAATACAAAGTCGCAGCGATAAGGAAGGTAAATATTTGTGTTCTGACATCTGAATTCGTTTTGGGCAAAAAACGTTTTTTACAGATACAGTTTCAGTAAAGTCGTCCTCTTCAAGTCAGGGCGATTCGATCGGAAAACCGAACAAATTGTCGGAAATTGTGGACTCGAATGCTGCGCAGCTGGTAATAGCTGTTCAAGAACCTGTCAGCAAAACACAGGTACAACGCGCCAGTAGTTTTGTTACGTAGTAATAGATCTTATGAAGGCAATTACTAATTTTTAAATCTATATACACTGACGATTTGCGTCAATAGTTCACAGCATTTAACCGTGTTCAACAAGTTGTTTCATGAGAAAAGTGTTTTCCCCTATTGCTTGCATTTTGAGACTTGCTGATATATTTGCAAACAGTTGAGTAACACAACCTTTCTGTTTTACTATAGAACACACAAATTGTTGCTCTACAAAGCAAGATTGACGAAACAAACGTTGAACTGCAATCCTACCAACAACGTGTTGAGGAGCTTCGAAAAAAACTCGAGAAGTACGAGGACAAGGAGGGGGAAGAAAAATCTGAGCAGTACAAAGAGAAGTTGAAGAGTCAAGAAGAGGAGAACAGCAAGTTACAACAAGCGCTGGAGGAGAAAAGAGGCGCCCTGGAAGAGGCAAAGCTTAAGGAAAACGATCTCAACACCAAACTGCTGACTCTCAACGAAGAGCAAGAAGTGCAGTTTCGTAAGAATGAGGAAGAGGTTAGCGCACTTCGAGCGAAAATTGCCGAACTAAAAACCGCCCTGGACCAGGGAGAACAAAGAGAAAAGGAGGTGTCGGAAAAGAATGGCGTCCAGCAAGCCTCCGCACCTCGTGCCAACGCCAGTAGGACTAGCCTTTCCTCAGCTCACTCGAAAAGCACTAGGGAAAAGAAACGGTCCAAAGTGTGCAATATATTATGAAAGCACGAATTAAACATTATATTCGACTTTGAGAAGGGCTGCACAATGAAAAATCTGATTTTTCGCTTGTTTTAACGGTTCTGTGTAAGAATGATTGAAATACAAACCAATGGTAAATCTGAACATCCCCACAAAACTGTTTTCATTTTTACGGGTTACGAATTTCTTGTATTGGCTGGCATCTTCGAACTTTAAGAATTGTAAAAACCGTCAACTGCTCACTAAAGTTCTGCAAATCGCTTTATGATCATGTAAACAACAGCGAAAAATGGTAACATTTTTTTTCCGTCCATCATCGTTAAATATTTACATATTTTTGCCGGTATGTTGCGCTAAAGCGTGGTCTTTTTATTACGTGTCTTAGTTCGGCTTACTTTAAAAAAACGCCTTTTGTACATTGTTCCCACATGACAGTTTTTAATAATAGTAAAGTATCTCGCGCCCTTGTTTCAGTTTAATGTTGTGTTTCCTATTTCGGTTTGGTGTTTTAGCAAGACTAAAACTTTGCGACAATATCGTTTTAATGATGTAAGGCACCGATGGACTGGCTATCAAATCTGATTTAACTACATTAAAACAACGAAAACAAACTAAATAAAAATTTTTATTCTCAACATTACTTTGCATGCTAGTCGATAAAATGTCAAAAACTTATGTTTTTGCAAGTGTCGTAGTATTTTCTTAGCTTCACATTTCAAAAAACAGTATCAAACAAACAAATGACACATTGCTCCCTTTTTTGTTTCGTGTATGAGGGTTTAAATAGAGAGTTGGTGTATTGGATTGTTACATGCATTTTTTGTCTGGTTGACGTTCCATTCAATCTACCAATTCTAAACTTTTTATTGTTTTTACACGTTCTTAAATTCGGATTAAAGTTCGCTTTTGGCCTCAACTATTTCAAGCATGCAGACCATCTTGCTCTAAAGTCTAAAAAAAGTTTCTTTCCAAACTGTTCAAGGTGATTTCAAACAACCTGGCTTGGGCGTCATTACGTCCGTAACTTATCATCAGTTTGTTCATGCTCTCATTACCAGTGACAGTAATGTCGGAAGCAAAGGCAATACGTTGACCTGGTTTATGATCATTTCTGTAGTAGGCCGGACCCGAATCCATCACTTTCCTAAACGTTTCTGGCAAGGAATTTAATAAGGGTAGTGGTCTCTTGGCAAGTTCGATGATGCGGAACGGAAATCGTGCCTCAATCTTGTAGGGAAAGTTGAAATATTCACGCAGGTTTCTTCCGATTTCGAGGTGACAGTGTAGCACTCCTAAAACGATAAAGACAATAACTAAATGGTGACATTGCGATGTTTTTGAAATGTACCGACTATTTTACGCACAACGTTTAAGATGCAAACTTTGAAACTCCATAAAGTGAAATGGTGATGTTATCTTCAAGTTAGTAACAAGACTTATTATGATAAATGCAGTTTTAGACGCACCACTGTAGATGAGAGCCGACTTCAAAATCACTCGACATAATTTTGCCCAAAACATACCTAAATAATACGAAGTATTTTTGAGATGTTGAAGTATCGCCGGTGTTCCACCATGCGGCTGACAATCAGCTAATGACTTTTGCTTTTGCGCTAGAAACTTACTTAACGGCTCAAATACCAGGGTGCTGTTCGTCACGCGTGAAACAGCGCATTTGCCACTGCTCGCGTTACAACGTATGACAATATGCTGCGGGTAGAAAGAGTAACTAAAATACAACTGGTCGTTGAAAACGAACGGGGACCAGTTCTTCTCGATGTCGGATAGTTTAAATTCATTTCGCACATCTGTCCTCATCTGCAACCTCACAAGGTTGTGTACGCGAGGCGAGAAAAAGTTTCCGTTTCCGAGTTTCCGAAGTCGAAGTTCTCCCACGTACATCGAACGCTTGAAATCCGAATCGCACCAGACGCCGGAAACGTTAACTCGGTGCCGACTGTTAAACACAATTAAGAGATTGCTTTTCAATCTGACCAAACGAGGATCTTGTACGCCGTGTCCACCATCGATGTAGTCTGGCTGAAGTTCGCAATCAAACTGCCATTTGTTCATTAATTCGGACTGCTGATTTTGAAAAGGATTAATTTCCACCACAGAATAGGGTGCAATATTCAGCTGGTTATCGGAGATTTCTAGCTCGGTGAAAACAAGCCGGTTGGTCTTGACCCAAAAACTCCCAGCTTTTCCTTCCATGCTCTTTCTCACCTCGCGGATAATCCTGTTTTGCCTCTCGAGGTAAACGTATTTGTTTTTGTCGAGCCAAGCTAAAGCCGGGTTAAATCGTTTCCAGGTGATTTCGTCAGCGTTTAAAATTGTTTCTGGTCTTGTACTTTCAAATACTGCGCAGTCTCGGTAGTAATTCATCTGAATGCAGTTGGTTGAGTTTTTATCCTGGTTATTTCGTACTTTACTTTGGTCTACACGACTCGGAAATGAAAAGGTTTTGATTGTACAGTCTTGGCCGAAATAAAGCCATGCCACTGCAGGAAAGCAATATTCTGTCAACTTAAAAGGATGAACATATGCACGTACGAATTCTGCACTTACCTTTAACAGTCAATAACAATGTACAAGTACCTCGCACAAAAGCTAATTTTCTGCTAGCCATTGTGTTACAATTTGTAACCTACAAACGGTTGTACACTATTACCTTTGGATGGTCATAAACGTTATACCCTATTCGCTCTTTGATAAACCCTTCCTTGCTTTGCACGCCCGGGGGGCGATGACAGTAGATTTGTAAGCGCTTTCACATACAGCGCGTGGACAGCGCAAATCGGATAAAAAGCATACGTAAACAGATTCCGGTATCTATGTTCCAAACCTTTAGATCACAAGCACGATTAATCTTGATTGGTTTAGCTGTTATTACTGCAAAAAACTAACAGCAAAGAAGCAGATTTGTTTAGATCAGTGATTCTCGCACTTTTTGCCACAACCCAAGAGTGGACCACAGGGATGTTTCGAACAGACCACATAATCCCAGTTTATCATTTCTTAATTTTAACACTAACCAAAGACAGTGGTGTTCGACAGTTTTGGATTGTTAAAAAGACGTATTGCAAGTATCCCTAAATTGTTTGCCGCGATTGAACAATAAGTTGCAGTATATCCACACCGAAGTTGTGTGGAATCGTTACACAAAACGAAGCGAATTATTTGGTGGGCCATGGAAGTAGTTTAGATGCTTATAAACTGTGTGTACAAGAAAGCTTTAGACGTGTATGTTCAAATCAAAAATTGCCCTAAATGAAATATTGAACCGACTTTGTAAAAGCTGAACAGAAAACTACTGTACCACCTTGTAGACAGATTACGTAAAAACATACGATATCTGTGATGGCATATGACTCACGCCTTCTCTTCTCACTCCAGCATGCGATTACGCAATTTTCTCATTGAGTGTACCTCCGCGTATTCTTTTTCCCGCCTTTATGTTTTCCTGTTTGGGCGATTATTTGTGACTAGTAATCCATAGGTTTAAATTTAATACGTATATTAGTGATTGCAGATATCTTTGTAAGTACGTACAAACCTGAATTATTTACCGTAGACGTTAGTTTAAGTTCGTTCTTTTTTATATTTATCCGCGTACAACGTGCCTCCAGACTGATAATCGAAACTAGATTTCTTTTCTGACCAACATGGCTCAAACAGAAAGGTGTGTGTAAAACTCTGCTATAAAATGTATAATTTATTATTGTTGTTTGGATAAATTTTGACAAATAAAGCTTTGTTTGTGGTCATTTGAGACGCACTGCATGTTTTACGAGTTTTTAAAAAGTATATTTATGCAATGTTTCCTGTTAAAAGTAACTTTGGTTCGTCATGTTTTTTTAAATGAATTAAGTAGTCAACGCGAAATTCATCGAAGTTGGGAAATGTTTTGTCCCTTTTTATTTATAAACTTAATGTCCTGGTGTAAATAAATGTATTCTTATTTTTTCAGTTGTAACAATTTCCAAGTGGGAGAAGGAGGTTACTTGGGTGGCCAAGAACAGCTTGAAAACTTGGATGGCATCATCATTGATGTAAGCACAAAAATTAAATTGAATCCAAATTGAGTGCCTTTGGTTAAAAAATGCACGTCTGCTTAGTAATTTCATTTAGGTAGGGTGAAATGAAACTCATCGCTGATGGTTAGTGCTATTAAGAACATTGGCTACTAAAAAATTGTTTTTACTTTTTTTAACTAAACTATGTATGTCTAAACAGACCAACTATGATGGATTTGTTGATTCATTTGATGAGATGGAGTTGAAAGAAGAACTTTTGCGCGGCATCTATGCTTATGGTTTTGAAAAGCCTTCTGCTATTCAACAAAGGGCTATCAAACCTTGTATTGAAGGTACATTTCAAACACTACCAGTTTTACTACTTGGTTAACACCAAACTAGAATTGAAATGTTCCTTAAAAGCACCCACAATGTCAGTTTCAACAATATTTTGAAACATTTGCATGGTGGTTCGTCAAATGGAACTATATCAGTATGTGACATGTGGGTGAGATGCAGTAATTTTACCAGTTTATTAGCATCTCAATATGTGACATCACAGCACTGTTATTGTGTCTAGTGGGTGAATTAGTTTTGTTGTGACTTTTGTTTTTAATTTACTTTTTTGATTAGTTATGTCAAGATTGGCGACCTTTTATGGTGGTGTATGGTTTAGTTTATTCCATCATAATGCAAACAAATAGTTGTCTAGAACTTTAACATTTGATCTGTTCCCCTTTGGAATGATTTCAGAAGAAAATGTTTTGATTTTAGGTCGTGATGTCATTGCACAGGCACAATCAGGCACAGGAAAAACAGCTACTTTTGCCATTTCCATCCTGCAAAATATACATATGTGCGACCAAAAGACACAAGCACTTGTCATTGCACCAACTAGAGAACTGGCACAACAGGTGCGTAGAACAACTTAGAAATGTACAAATGTATGCTTACATGCCAAAACCTTCACAACCTAATTTTTTTTTAACGTTGCAGATACAAAAGGTGATTATGGCACTGGGAGATTATGTCAAAGTGAACTGCCATGCTTGCATTGGTGGGACAAGTGTTCGCCAAGAAATGCAAATCCTTGGAAACACATCACCACAAGTTGTTGTAGGAACTCCAGGAAGAGTCTTTGACATGATAAATCGCAAAGTTTTAGGTACAATTAGTTTAAACCAGAGACTTAACGCTTGACTATTTGCATTTAAATTGCATTTTTAAGATGTACGTGACGTCAAAATGTTTGTTCTGGATGAAGCCGATGAGATGTTGTCTCGTGGTTTTAAGGAACAAATTTACGAGATTTTCAGGTGTGTACAGGCATCACCAAGTTTTACACATGTATCAAAGTGGGGCTTTCAAACATAGGACAACTTAATGTCAAATTTGTTACCTTTTTTGTCTTGCTTGTAGAAAAATGCCGGGTGACATTCAAGTTGTTTTACTATCGGCTACAATGCCTTCTGATGTGCTTGAAGTAACAACCAAGTTCATGCCGGATCCAATCAAAATCCTGGTGAAAAAGGAGGAATTGACACTGGAGGGTATTCAGCAGTTCTTTGTCTTGGTTGAGAAGGAAGAGTGGAAACTAGACACACTGTGTGACTTATATGAGACACTTACCATTACACAGGCTGTAATATTCTTGAACACAAGAAGAAAAGTTGACTGGCTGCAGACAAAGTTGGCTGAAAGAGATTTTACTGTGTCTTCTTTGGTATGGCTAATTTATTTATGCTGGTAAATTTTGGAATATTAAAATCATACCTGTGTCGCATGTTACAGCATGGTGATATGGAACAGCATGACAGAGACATCATTATGAGGGAATTTCGCTCTGGTTCCTCTCGGGTTTTGATTACAACAGATCTTCTTGCACGTGGCATTGATGTCCAACAAGTGTCCTTGGTTATCAACTATGATTTGCCTTCAAATCGTGAAAACTACATTCATCGGCAAGTTTTTATGGTTTCTTTTCTCAGAAGGGCAGTCCTGCACTACCTTCTGTTGAGAGCCACATGTTGTTTTTGGTCTGTTTTTTTTGTGTCTAGCACCAGATTGTTCCTCAGTTGGTCAAGAACAATTCATTCAAATGGCCTAAATTTACATACACAACAAATTTACAGATTTGTATCTGGCCTGTAAAAACAAAAATTTATAAACAGGAATATTTGTTAAGCAAGTCACCTAGAAGGTCCTTTAGAGTGTGTTGTCTGGTTTGTAGTGCCTTACTGGCATCTAATGTGTAGTTAGGGATGTTAAAAGAAGAATATTGAATCCCAGGGAATGTAGTTGTACTGAGTTGTGGTGGTTTACGGCCAATTTGTCCAGGGGTTATCAAATTATTTTTCTAACTCATAGGTTTTGGGGGAAGGTGTCACCAGTCTAATTAAATGCTAAACCCTAATGAATATCCTGCCAGACCCTGCGTCGGCAACCTTTTGAATGCAGTGTGCCAGTTTCACTGCATTAAAACAAAAATGTGGCTTACAAAATGTATTTGAAATGTACTCGTAAATCCCTACTTATGCCAGGGGTTGCCGAGCTAAAATAATCCTAAAATGGGTCAAATTAAGAAGCAATGCCCACAGTTTGTAAGTTGGCAATTTCCTGTTAGCCCCTAAATGGAGGCAAATGGTAAATCACCACAATTAGATAATATTTTGACAGACTACAGATTAGTTTAATCTGAATGTGCCGAAACCCATTTAGTTGTAGTCACTATCGTAATGTTCCTATAAAGTGCTGTTGTAGAGCTGGAAACTTTTTATCTTTAGGTAAAAAAGTTTGTTGCTGTGATACAACGGTGAGTCTCGTGGAACGACAATGTAACTGTCACAACATTTAAATAGGTCAAAATGCGACCTCTTTCCTAATGTCTGCTCATCTTGGCCTTACAATGTTGTGTTACACTACAACTTGCATAGTTTTAACAAGGCCTGTAGATCACACTATTTTGGTATTAAATCTGACAACAAAATTTAGACAAGCTTTTGACAAAAAAAAAACCGCTGCTTCGTAAGAAGTGGAACTCTGAAATATTTCATAGTCCAGTAACTGAACGTTTTGATCCAGGATTGGTCGTGGTGGAAGATTTGGCCGCAAGGGTGTTGCGATTAACTTTGTTACCAATGATGACAGAAGGACTCTCAAAGATATTGAAACTTTTTATAACACATCAATTTTGGAGATGCCAATGAATGTGGCTGATATGTTTTAGTAACAGGTAAAAAAGTTGCAACTGTATTATTGTACCGCTATGGCAAGGTTCTAGTGTTTATTGGTTTTGTAGACCTTTCACCGTTGACAGGATTGAGCCTCGTACTGCTATCATTTCTGCTGATTTTGAAGAATTGTTGTCCTGACTGCATTATAAGCTCTGATATCTTGTGAAGTCTGCTTGTGAACTACAAAGAAGAAAAGAAATACTCACTGCAAGAAACTGATTAACCCTTTCTGCTTTTGCAGCTTGTTTTTTTTGTGTGCTGCTTTATACAAAATTTAGTCGAATTTGTTTATTGTTTCTTTTTTCTCTTATGTTATCACATGAGAAGCGAAACTAAAAACAAAAAGTATATTGTGTCCGTGCTGTGGTGGACAGGTTAGGTCCATTGACTTGTTTTGTTTGCTTTCATAATACTGTATTTAAGACATGAAATTTCCAATTCACCCCGCTTGTAAAATGATTTGGCTGGCAATACTCAACATAGTTCAATATTTGTTATTCGACCCAGTCCCCTACTGCAAAAAGTGTAAATTGCTTTCATTGTTTTGTGCAAACCTGGCTTTGAAAAACCATAAAAACTGTTGGTTTTTAAGCATACTTTGGCACCTTGTGTGGCATAAAATTTACAGCAAATATCGCCAGTCAGTACAATCTGGTATATTTTGTTTTCAAACCTCTCATTTTCGACTTGCTCTGAATATTCTTCCCTGATGTAAAAACTGTTCGTTTTGGTTGTTGAAACACTTGTAAGGGTTTTCAATTATTTATTGCTGGGTATGTTAAAGGATGGTAAATACAGTTGATAATTTAATTCGGTTGTTTTTTGCAGCAAATGTGGTGTGGTTGGCTTAAAGTACAAATGATGCTTAACAATCCAACTCCGAACAAATGAATGTTGGAGAAATTTTGGAAAACTGATGTACGTTTTGCCCCCACGTTAACTGAAGTAAAAAAGGTGTGCGTGTTTAAAAACTTACTTGGCCATTGTTTAGAAATACCAAATTTACAAATTTTTCAAACCCTGACTATTTATAAATGCCTCCTACAATTCTATGTGCTAACTTGAAACCATCCGTAGCAAAAAGTTACCGACCAAACTCTGGATATTTTATAATTCCGTGATCTTTCATTAGCTCTGCGCTTTTGTAGAACATGTACGACCAGATACAGGAAAAGTTTATATTTACGACCAGAAATCACTTCTACCGAAAAAATATTTTTGTGTCGTTGAAATAAAGTTTGAAAATGTAAGGATCTTAAGTTTTTGTAAATGACTTCTTTTCAATTTAGGTAGAAAACATTTTTTATTTGATTGGAGAAGGTCATGTTCCTTCTGCACCATTGTAATGTGTGAAATAGGGGCCGAGCACATTTTAACTTTTGGTAAAAATTAGGTGCTGCGTTTGTCACGTCGACCGCTCTCTGGCGCATTGTCGACGCTGTAAGTTGCGTTCGCGATTTGGTAATGTTTGTATATGTTGCAAAACTCGTTGTCGCAATATTCACGCACCGCTATTGGTAACTGCAGCCTGGCCTTTATTGCGAAATGCGCTAACTTGGGCTGAATTTAGCTGAAGTCCGTGTTTCTCAACCTTTTTTTTCATGGGGCGCGGATAACGTTTCGAAAATAATCTCATGGCCCAATATCTCAACAGATTGGCAAGCTTTTCTCATTTTGAGTCTTCGGATACAAACGTGCATTGTTTTGAACCAGTGATGTATTTCGACATGCACTTCGGTGGGAAACTTGTTATTGAAGACAATCAACCAGTTTCGTAATTCTTGCAAATAATAATTGGGATCCTAACAGTTTACTCCAGCTCCGCGGCCAATTTGTAAACTAATCTATGGTCCACTGGCTGAGAAATATTGGCTTAAACCATCTAGTAATCGGATGTTTTGCGTCGAAGCCGTTAGTACTGCCATTTATTGCAAGAAAAATCCCGTTTCGATGTGGTTATAGTGTTTGGCCGTACTGACCAAGTGCGCTTCTCAACCAAGGATGGCAGTACGGTACGTATTGAGTTGTGCGTATACCGTACCTCCTTATGATTTTGCTTCGTACCGTACAGCCACCCTTGCGGTGGATAAGGGCGCCGACAAGAGGGGGCAGTTGGAATTCTGATCAATTTAGTTTTGTAATGACAAGTGTTTTATTAAAAAATTTCATGAATGAATTTTTAGTTTTTAATAAATTCGGAGGGCTGAAACTGGTTTTCTTTGTGTCCTAAAAAATTGAGTCAAACTCTAACATAAGGCACTTATAAAAATGCTTTGTTCCGTCATAATTGGGAAAGTCGCATCATTAGCGCTCATTTTAGTCGTATTGGTTTTTTTCAACTAATTTTGCTTTATAAATTTTTTCATCGAGTTCCATACTGGTTGGTTCTGTGTTTGAACTCGTTAGGCCTTTCCATAAACGCATCACAGGTTTAGTATCTTGGCGAGACGGAGACGTTTTTTTTACAACTAACATAATTGTTCAAATGTACACAAAAACAAAAAAGCTTCACTTACAAAAAACGCTTGCCAACTGATTTTGGGACAGATCAAAAATGTCATCCAAATTTCCAGCAGGTGCAGGGTACTACAACAGGGCTGCCACTGAGAATTCACCGATATCCCAAGATTTCATTGTGAAGTATTGATTACAAATCTAATTATATATTACTAAAGGGAATACATGTCTTCTCTAATAAACCTTTAACTGCAGTAAATAAACCATGCCCAGTTCCATTTTCTACTGAAACCGTGTTTAACAGCGCATCAGCTACATTTTGCTACATTAGTCTCAAAATTCCGGAAAAATAATTCTGCTACGAAATGTCCGTGCTCTTGTCAATGATAATTGAAAATTTTAGTTGCCTTCCTGTTAATGATAGATTTTCATGATACGTAATTCCATGAATCACATAAGATACTTTAGTTCGATTCATTGCTACTTTATTGCAATCTGACTATCAGGAAATGCCCTTTTACAGATACACTAAGCTTCAAAATGGTCAGAATTAACAAATACAATATTATGTTCGGCAAAAATCCACTGACAAGTAACTCCCTTTTTGCTATTTGTTCAGATTTCTAGGATTCTTTTTGTGCAAGAATTTATCGACGTTAAAAGTAAATAACATTATTTAGAAGAAATTTCTGATAATTCGTGTTAGTAGCAAAACTGGCAATAGGAATACGCGAATTTTATACTTGTTAAATGTATATTTCCCAAGATCCCAAGCTCAGGACTGAAATCCCAAGATCTTGGAAAAAATACCAAGCAGTGGCAGCCCTGTACCTGTACTACAACTACACAGGTAAATCAAGTCGGTCTCACCATAGATATTATAACACATTATAATATCTGTGGTCTAACTTACTATACACGCTTGTGACGTCATAGGTTTGTCGTTTGGTGTAATAAAAAACAATTTCCAATGGCGGAAAACATGGAGACATTACAAAATACCGCTGCCTGTAAAAATTTACAGCTGTTCGCAAAAAATAGGTAATTAAGTTTGCTTTTAACCAAAATTATTCACGAGATGGTAAAGAAAGTTCAAAACTGTTGATCAAGGAATGGCAGTACGGTGCGCTTACCTCAACATGCCTCAACCGTACCGTTTCGTATCCTTACAGTAAATAAAGTCCGTTGACACGGTACGGTATGCAGCAAAATCATCAAAAGGTACGTACGCCCTTCGTAACAAGGTACGTAGCACGCACAACTCAATACGCACCATGCCGTTATTCTGCTGTGGATACTATACACTTTTACAGTATTAAGTTCGTAAATGTCTACCAATGAATTCATGTACATACATTGCGTTGACGGGGGTTTGCGGGAGGTGCTGGAGCTCTCTGCATAAGCCTGCTATTTCCTTTTAAAAACGAATATTATTCTCTTGTAGAGGTGGCCGAGTGGAGCTCCGGCAGCACCCCACCACTGTATTATAGCACGATTCGTGCAACAAGTGCACCGTTTTCTGCAGGTCATCAAAATTGGTTATGTACTGGCTGGTACTGGATTCCGAGAAGTCTTTTATCGAAGTTTAAGCTATTCAGAAGTGCGATTCTACAGCTGACGAAGCTCATTTAAAAATCTGTTTATGTGCGCTGATAAATATGGTAGCAAGAAGTTAAGTGATCAAAAAGAATAAACTGATGGTCGAGTTTCGGGACACTTAAGAATAGCACTTGTATGACAATAGTCCTGTATCGATACGAACTAAGGACCTGCTTGACTAGGTGTAAAAATGAATGATCTCTATGAAAAGGTTTAGTTTGGTATCGTACCGCTACTGGCTTTGTTATGTTACCAGTACGAATTTTTCTTTTTTACTGACGTCAATAAACCGAAACCATTAACAATTAAAAGTTGCTAAGAATACGGATAAAAAATAGGTGCACATTTTCCTGTTTTGTTGACAGTACTTTATGTTGAAACGTACAAGCTTAAGGCAGCTCTTTGAGGTTCCCAATAAGTTAAACCCTTTTTGGGTTCCAAATACGGATTTGTTTGACAGTTTTTCTTTTAATTTTTGTTCTTAATTTACTGTTAAATTCTGTTTATTTTCATAAACAACGATTGATTTGGAAATGAACCTGGAGCTCAGTATATTTAATAAAACATGGTATTTTTTACACCAAGTTGGTTAATATGCCAACACCAATAGTTCAGGGCAGAACTGTAAAAACTACCCATAAACAAATACTGACAAAAATAGTTTTTTTTTACACACAAAAATAAACTTCGATGAAAACAAAGTTCTTAACTGTTAAATTTAATACAAGCATTGAAATAATTTAATTGACAACTTACTCTTAACTATGTCTGCTTTCATTAACAATGTTAATAGAAAGTAATAATACATACATTTCAAAATATATTTTGTGATATCTAGTTTGTTGCTACAAGAGAGTAGTAAGCTTATAAATAAGCTAAAAAGGGGGAAATAATGAGTTTTAGTCAGCTTATCAAATTGGTTAGAAGAGGGTTGGTAGCCTACTACTATGGATACAGAAAACAGGCCTGAATTGTTTTGTTTCATACTTAGATAATAAAAGTAGATTTTGCCACTAAGCAAAGTGTTGACTTGCATTTTTTTTAAAAGGAACACTTACAATTCTATTTTAAAAACAGATTTCTTTATGCAGGACATGTAAATAGCAAGCTTCCACCATTACAATGCTTGGGCATTTCAATCCACATTTTTTTGAACTAAATGTTGGTTAGAAAAAGTCAGTCAAAATGATGACAATGAACTTTTTTGGTACCGAACTGGAGTCATGCAGCGAGAGCACAGCAGCAGCAGCCTGTGTTGCGGCTGGAGGGACATCAGAGACTGGACGCATGCAAAGCAATGCACAGCAGTTTCGCAATGATACATACCCAAAAGAAGCATTTGTTTCTATGAATACTTTAAGGAAGTATGTTTCTGTTTTGTAAAAAAAAACTGTGTGCTGTTGTAAAAAGAATGCAAAAATTATTAATTATGATATAATATTCTAAAATAATAGACAAACAGTACTTAAATTCCACAAATTATTCTTGGGTTATTACAACTATTTTGTTTACTATTTGATACTTGATAGAAATCGAGTTTTATGTGATGTGATTCTTGAAGCTGGTGATGTGGAAGTTCCTGTTCACAAGCTTGTGGTGGCATCGTGTTCACCCTACTTTATGGCTATGTTTAATGGTATGTGAAGAATAAATCAAAGCGACCATTTCTTGGATGTTTCCTTATTTGTGGATTGCTCAATGATATGATACATCATCTTGATCTTGTAGGTAAAATGAGTGAAAGCAAAGCTGAACGTGTTAAGTTAAAAGGAATTGAAGGAAAGGCTTTGATTCAACTTGTGGAGTATGTGTACACAGCACAAATTGAAATTACTGAAGAGAATGTGCAAGCCTTATTGCCAGCTGCTAGTTTACTTGAGGTAAGTTTGTCTTCAGTATTTCAAGTATTTCAAAATACTTTTTTAAATAGAACTGAAAGAGGTGCTTTTTCTATTTTGCTATTCCACATACGCTGCAATTCATGCCAATGCAAACATTGTGAAAAATTGTAAAATTATAGCTAGTCTTTTTGTTACCTGGGTACAGGTGGCTGAAACCCCTTAGTTGTCTCCTAAACTTTTATAGAACATGACCTTTTCACATTGACTTTATGTCGCATATAACAAACATAGGTGGCCGAGAAAATTGAGTTCTTCTGTATGCTGACAACAAAATTATTTGTCTTTGTGGTTTATATATGTCATGCATGTTTAAAAACAAAATTTTTTCTCATGTTGGGTGGTGATACGATCAAATCCAAGCGGACATGGGATCAAATTTCACAATGTATACCTGCTGGTTGATAGCGTCGTTATGTTATTTGTTGATGCTAATATTATTGGTCCATGCAGCACAAGAGACACACAATAATGGACCTGCCTCGTTTAATAAACAAAAAGAATTTTTTGCACGCATCGCACATGTTTGGTGTAAACAACTCAGAATATCCTAGTGTTGGTGCAAGCAACATGTTTTGAATGCATGAATATAATAACGAACCCAGAACATTTCTGGGGTGACAGCATAGACTTTTGTAATGGCTGCCACCCTAGAAACTTCGAGTGGGTTGGCCGCCACCCTGGAAATCGAGGCCTACGGCTGTGTTTATGTGCAAGTCTCCGATAGGCTGTTGTTGGTGGTTGGAGTAACAGGCTAATTTTTTACCCTTTGCCTTGCTTAATGACACTGCTTGGAATGTGAATTATCATTCAGCAAAGGGCCTCTACCAGGCCTATCATACCATAATTGAAGATTGCGACAGTGATATCTAAAAATGATTTACTCTCAAGCTTTCACTTTTACTTATTTGGTCAAAAAAATTAAATTTATATCTTTACCTGTTTCTAGCGTAAAAAGCTCTCTTGTTCTATCTCAGAAAAAGACCTCTGATTTTTTGCAGTTGACATTTGTACGGGAATCATGTTGCTGTTTTCTACAATCACAATTACACCCATCAAATTGCTTGGGAATTCGTCAATTTGCTGATATCCATGCATGTTCTGATCTACTTTCACACGCCCGATCATTTACAGGTAACCTACATAATGAGAATCAGATACATCAACAATTGTGTGTAGCCTATTAGTTTCTATAAATTTGAGAGATGCTTATTTACCATTTTTTCTACCTGTGAGCAGCATAAGGTTTTGTCACTAGAGTTGATGTCAGAAATTGATGAATATCTGAATAGCTAACACTTTATTGGCTTAAGCTCAGTGCTGATGTTCATAGTTCTAAACATACAAGTGTTTTAATGTCGTGCCTTACAAGTTAACAATCCATGGTTAGTAGCAGGATTTGTCAAAAAAGTTTCGGCAAACTTAATTTTTTGTTTTGGGTTTAGAACAACACTTTTCGGATGTTGTAAGGGGCGAAGAATTTCACAACTTGTCATGCCAACAAGTCTGTGAGCTAATCAACAGTGACCAACTCTCTGTGTCATCAGAAGAGATGGTAGGCCTGGCCTGGTTTGTTTGTTTTGCTTCACACTAACATTGTCACTACAGTGATGCAACTCAGACCCAAACGTAAACAAATAAAGCAGCAAACCATGCTGCTTTAAATACAAAACAACACTAAAATGATAAACTTGTTAGTACCATATAATTTATCACAAAAGTATGTTGGCAGCGTTTATGGTTAAAACTCCAAGTTCGTTAAAATGATTGTCAGATTGGTAAACTAGAAAAATTGTAAATTAATACCTGTCTTTCTGGTAAATATAAGTTACTAATTGCAGACCATGTGTTGTTCTATCTGCAAGTAGACAGATTTTCTGCAGTGAGTCTCACCACTGTCATTATTCTATCCCTAATGTCTTGTTCCCACATAGCATTAATAAACGATCATATAATATTGTATCAGGTGTTTGAAGCAGTTGTGGGATGGGTACGGAGCGATTTAACCCACCGATCTCAATACATGCCGAGGTTGCTCGAACATGTCCGTCTTCCCCTAATGCCAAGTGACTATTTAGTTGAGGTGAGCACTTATGGTGCAGGTAGTTATTGATCCATTAGCATGTGATTGCAATGGTTTTGGAACAAATCAATGCATGCACAGCTGCTGAATATAAGATGTGTATCTTTGTCTGATTCTTGCTTTTGTATTTATAAGTTTAACAAAAAGTTTGTAACTTTTTTGCTGCTGCCATATCAATTGGTAGTGGCTTGTTTTGTTAGTCTTTAAGGTTTGTATTATGACTCTCAGAAAAAAATGTATGTTACAATTGGTCTGTGTACAATCAACAACAAGCTTTATTGATTGTTAACTCACAGTAGTCTGCTAATGTTACCAATTGGCTTGTTGTTTGTACAGCGAGTGGAACAAGAGGTCCTAGTGAAGAACAATGACCTCTGCAAAGACTATTTGATTGAAGCAATGAAGTATCACCTGCTCAGTGCAGAACATCGAGCAACAATGAAAATTCCAAGGACCCGGCCAAGAACCCCAAAGGGAATGCCAAAGGTTAAAATAATATTTTTGTTAATCACACTATGCCAGACCTGCAAGCAGCATTGTACCGAATCACAGTCAGCCTCACAAGCATTTTCTGAGTCTGACATGTCCAGCATGCAGGGGTGTCTGTAATACGACTTTCAACAGGCTTACCACTGAGTCTGTGCAGCTCAATTGGTGGAGTGCCAGCCCCATAGACTCTTGTTGTGGGTTAGAATCCCACCACTGGCTAGATTTTTCTAACCAACACCTTGCTGAATAAAAATGCTTGAAGAACCGACTGTAATTAGGTATATTGCCTATAGCTGGCCTGGTGTACCATGATTCATTTTATTCACCGATCATTAATTTTTGCAGTATAAAAGTAAAGCTGCTATGTCAGTGTAAACAATGCCATGGTGATGCACTGATTGCTGTGTTTGGGCCTTGGGCCCAATAAGTTACCACTAGCTTCCTAAAATGGGTCAAAATTGTTAAACAATGTCTGAACTGGACAAAACTTGGACATTTTCTAGAACATGTTATTGTGGTGCATTGATTGCTGTTCATAACCCCATAACCCCAAAAGTTGACCTACTTGACCACTAAAGTCTTGAGATTAGGCGGCAGCCATTCTGTTTTCTTGGTTCAAATGCACAATTAACAACTTTGCAAGTATGGGGACCCATGTGCTTCTGCCTTCTGTTACAACCATGCCATTAAAAGCTTAGGTAATCATGGGACACAACGTAAAATAATGCAGAGAAGATGTGTGTCCTTTTAAATTGGGTCATAGTAAATGTGGAATGGCAATTTGGTAAAAAAACTCTTCTGGTTTGACTACTTGATTTGTTAAACACCTTTCTTTTATTTGTTTTAACAATTGAAATTGTTCATTCGGTCAGGTTTAATGCACAAGTTAATTTTTGTTAAACTTGTTGATCAAAATCCCTTGGTTACCATACAAAGAAATGCTGAACATCAAGTTTAATCTTTGTAGTGTATGTACGTTGTTGGTGGCCAAGCACCCAAAGCAATACGCTCTGTGGAATGTTACGACTTCAAAGACGACAGGTGGCGACAAGTTTCTGAAATGACTTCACGCCGTTGTAGGGCCGGGGTCGCCGTTTTTCAGGTCAGTATTAAATAGAACCGCGACTTCTAATATCGACCTAAAGCGGTATTAGCCGACTGGCAATTTTCGCTTTGTCGTGAGCGTAAATCACTTGACGTTTACTAGGCTATAAAGTATCGCTTCCTTGCCCGCGACCCGCTGTTAGTGGTTGGTTGTTTGTTTGTTTGTGTTTTATTATTCGTTGTTTTTGTGCATTCAGTGTTATAAGCAATAGAAAAAGCCCGAAAGTGTTTTAATTGTCTGAGCATGCTGGGGATATTGTGGCGAGGCAGTTATATGAAGTAACGATATACATATTACAATTATAAAGGTAAACTATTTGATGATTCTCGCGTCGCAACTTGCGATTGTTTGACTTTTGCTCGTCGTTGGCAATGGTTGGTAGTCGATACTCGATATTGGGTCGGTTCGTTGTTATATGAATAACGTATTATGGTCTTTTTAAACTTTATTCCTGGTTATCATGCTTAACCATATTAATACGTCAACAACCGCTGTTCCAGGGCTGTATATGGGCGGTGGGCGGCTTCAACGGCTCCCTTCGCGTACGCACAGTTGACAAATACGACCCACTTACTGACTGTTGGTCGCCTGGTGCCACCATGGAGGCAAGAAGGTCAACACTTGGTGCCGCTGTTCTCCACGATATGTTGTACGCGGTTGGTGGATTCGACGGTTCCACTGGTAAGAGCAGAGTCGATACGAAAATCACTAAACCAACGTCCGTTGCTTATCAATTTCGCCTCTTTATAATTTGTTTGTTCCCTATCTTTTTTGAAGAATAAAACTGTTGTCAGGTTAGGTTTTCTTCAAAACCATAAATACAAGTTTGGTGCATTTGTGAACAGGACTGAACACAGCCGAAGTTTACGATCCGAAGGTGGGGGAGTGGCGGTCCATAACCCCCATGAACACTCGGAGAAGCAGTGTAGGTGTTGCGGTGCTTGGAGGTAAGAAAACAAAAAAATTATAAGACTTCCTGATGTGTCGCTTGTCGCAGGCAAATATCGTACATATACACAAGCACTTTGCTCGCACCAACTAGCCACTCTTTTGCAAAAATGATCGCTAAAAACATATGTGTTTGGTGAAACAGGTTTGCTGTATGCTGTCGGAGGTTACGACGGCGTATCGCGCAACTGTCTGCTCTCGGTCGAATGTTTTTCCACTGTCACCAAAAATTGGTCGTTTGTTTCGGAGATGAGCACGCGACGAAGCGGCGCTGGTAAGCAAAATCGTGTTAACCCAAATTTCTGACCCTCGAATATTGCTGGGTGATTCATGAGTCTCGATGTGTTGGCTTTGTTGCAGCATCATTCAGGTGAAGTGGTTCAAGTTCAATTTGAATCAACTTGATCGATGCAAATTTCTTGGATGTGGTTTGCAGCAAATAGTGATGGCAGTTATACAAATGGAATCCATTAAATTTAATTATGTTCGCTCAATAAAATGGAGTAACGAGCTTCTAACCAATTTGGATACCCAACAGCTCTGTAGACCATAAATCATTGAATAGTTACCAATTTTGAGACGCTTGCCCTAGGTGTCGGTGTAGTGGACGGTTTGCTGTACGCAGTGGGCGGACACGATGGGCCACTGGTGAAGAAGAGTGCTGAGGTTTATAATCCCGCCACTAACAGTTGGTCTCCCATCAGCGATATGAACATGTGCAGGAGAAACGCTGGTAAGGGCAGCCAACAAAATTATTAAAGCCGAAGTACCGCCTTTTAGTTTTGTGCATACAACCTAATAGTTAAACTCCTGCTTTTACTATCAGTAAAAAACTTGTTAGTAAACGACATACGCATACCCAACCCCGAAATTTGTATGATTTGCATCTTTCGTTTTTTTTAACGCACTTATATGATACACCGCTTTGTGTGCCACCTGATAGAAATCGCCAACTTGATTCAAATACAACGAAAATCAGGCTGAAGCTTTACCGCAGTTATAAGAAGGCGGCCTATCTTTCAACCTACCTTAACATGTCCTCAATACGCAGGCGTGGCCTCAGTAAACGGACTTCTCTACGTTGTGGGTGGCGACGATGGTTCGTGCAATCTCGTCTCCGTGGAATATTACAATCCCCGAACCGACTCGTGGACGCTCCTGCCGACCACCATGAGTACAGGACGGTCGTATGCTGGCGTCGCCGTCATCGACAAGATGTTATGACGCATGGGCGCGCGACAGCCAATCACGTTGCAAGCTCGGTAAAGTTTGCGTGCAATAGTATTTGTCCCTTTACGACAGCTCCGAGCTCCCCCGCGCTGTATATCCACCACGTAACTGTGATTTCTGCAGGAGGCCTAGAATCGTTTGTATGCGCGGCAATGCTACATGTGTTTCTTAGTCGATTGTACCAAGTTTCTATTCTGCCTCTACAGCCGGTGAGTTGTATTAAGTGTGCGGTTCACTGAGGCTGACAATAGATTCCTATGGTCGGAGCTGAGTCAGTCGTTTCTGTCATGTTTTCGACTTAGCCTCGCACAAAAGCCGCATTCTCCATTTTTTACCTCGCCATCTCTTCGGCGCTACAACGCTCGACGCGAAATACTGCGTGGCGTCTGTAAGCTTTACCATGACTGGGTGTCAGTGCTGCTTGACAGACCGAGCAATGTGTGAACCATACACCTCCGTACAGTGTTATCTTGAGCGTTCCAGTACCGTTTGCCGACGATGTGCCGACCTTAGTATAATGGGTATTGCTCCCCCTGCGGAACTTTCGTTATCCACGACGAAGTCTATACTTGGTTTTTTGCTTTGTAAGAAGCGCTTTGTTCTTGCTACAACTGTAGGTACTTCCTATGCTGTGCGCCCTCCTTTTATTCGCTTATTTTACGTTTCGACATTCCGTTGCTCGCGCTGCCGCGTGGTGGTGCCAGAGATGAACCAGGTTTCGTCCCGCGATTTCTGTGAAATCCTAGCTACCCACAATTTCGCGTGGCGTCGGGCCGCTTATTTTTTAAATTAAGTATTTGTTTCTTCCTGTAAGCCTTGGTATCTCTCTCGCGCGCCGATTTATTTGCGTTGTCGTTCAAAGATTTTTGAGTACAGGGCGTCGCCGCTGTCCGCCCGTATCATGTCCAAATACACACACGGATGTTGGAGTGATCGATACCTGATGCCTCGTTGATTTATTAGCCATTTCAGGAAATAGCATTGCGTCGAAATTCTTCTTGCGCAAAAAATTCGGACAAAATTAGAACAAAAATTAACGGCCATTACTACAACTAAAGAAGACATTTTGGTTTTAAGGTATGTTGGCCTGTCGCTATGTGGTGATGTGCCAGTGTTTTTCTGTTAGCGATAATGTTTTAAGAGCGAGGGCTTGCGCGTTGCCGAATGGACCAATGCGCTCACAAACAGACTTAAAAAATGTTTGATAACGACTGTGCAGCCTGGCGTAATGTAAATGTGAACAACGAAAAAAATGTTTCCTTTTATCGCGGTTTTGTTTTCTATCGTTTATGGTTTGTCATTGAAATTACGTACTTTGCGAAATCTCTAGAGTAAAAACGTGCCAAGATCAAAACACGAGATAAACCAGTCGCTGTTTCCACCAACGGTTGTTAGGTTGTTGCAAGTGATAAGTGGTTTTATGTGTCGGTGTCGGGGTTTCACGTCCCTAGATATTATGACGCCATAAGCATGGCCGCTGGTACATACGGGTAAGAGTCCTGAAAAATTTAATTTATTAATTGTGCGTGTGTCATAAAAAAATCTTATAAATGAAAAAGATTCCTCCCCCCTATATTTTCTACTGGCGCCTATGGCCATAGGTAGCTCTGTGATTTTCGGAGACCAAAGCATCAGAGGAGATATTTTTGGAAGCTGCGTTTGCCAAAAAAGCGAGATCATGCGGACGCAGCATAAAGGTTCAAATGTAATTCTCTATAACATGCCATGTGCTCTCCTTGGGCGTTTCGACATGGCAAATACCACCGGAACGTTTTTGTTTGGTCGGTTAAACAAACCAAGCCCACACACCTGTTAACTATTTAGGAAGTGGCTATTCAGTAACGTGTGTCGTGCCTAGCGTTGTACGCCCCTCATGCAAGTAACCCAATTGTCGCAACACGAAATGGCAAACTGAACCACTCTTTGTTCTAATCGGATAATCTAATCTCAGAACCCACCAGAGCCCCTAAGAGAGTTTTTGTTTCCGACACGCAAAGGTTCGTTTGTGCAGAGTCACCAACACCGTTGTAGATTTTTAGGGCGTCTCCGGGTTTCTTAAGTCCTCGGTACGTGCCGCAGCGATAACGACCCGGGACGACGCAATAAATCCGAAGGACATCAAACAATGTATTGTATACCGCGACAACCGCAACTTGTTTTACATCGCCCCTTTTCTAAATAGCAGCTCAACGTTTCGGGAAAGGGTAAAGTAATCTCACAGCCCTGAAGACCTCTTTCCAATTGAAAGTAAGGCGACGCCAAACATCCCCACAAGTATTTATTTTACGATACAACTTTCTTGTGTGGAAGTCACTGGGGGTNCTCAGAACCCACCAGAGCCCCTAAGAGAGTTTTTGTTTCCAACACGCAAAGGTTCGTTTGTGCAGAGTCACCAACACCGTTGTAGATTCTTAGGGCGTCTCCGGGTTTCTTAAGTCCTCGGTACGTGCCGCAGCGATAACGACCCGGGACGACGCAATAAATCCGAAGGACATCAAACAATGTATTTTAGACGGCGACAACCGCAACTTGTTTTACATCGCCCCTTTTCTAAATAGCAGCTCAACGTTTCGGGAAAGGGTAAAGTAATCTCACAGCCCCGAAGACCTCTTTCCAATTGAAAGTAAGGCAACGCAAAACATCCCCACAAGTATTTATTTTACGTTACAACTTTCTTGTGTGGAAGTCACTGGGGGTAAAGTTTGACATTTGATTTGCGCGGCCTTTTGACCCCATCCTATGTTTAAAACAAATGTTTAACAGGTGTGGGCCCAAACCCGTAAGACAAACAGCCTTTCAGCAAAGTATATACGCTTTTTTAGATCTTCTGCAATGTTATGACACGTCTTCACTAAAGACAAAAACTTGACTTTAATCTTGAAGTAACTTAGTTTAAATCAAGTCGTACCATTATACAAAAAAATATATGAGACATAACACTTTAACTTACAAAAAAACAAATTGTTAGGTACGTTACAGCACATTGTTAACATTTAACCCAATTGAAATACAGATATTAGATATACCTTGCTGGTTGACTTTGGCATTTGTAAATTTTACCCTCAAATTTCAAGTTTAAGCATTAATGGATTGGCATTGATATTTCACATTACACTTAATTAAGTGCAAAAAATGTTCAACAGTGATTTGTGACTAATTTACCGAAGTTATTAAAGTCAAAACTGCCACGCACAGTGGAACTGATTTCTCGTGAAAAAGCAGGATTTCGGTCACGTGACAAAGCTTGAAGATGAGTCTCTGTGCGTCTCTAAACCTAAAGTCAAAAACACCCCTAAGTGGTATATCAAAAATGAAGGAAAAAATCAAAACGTTCCAAAGATACACTCTCTTTGACCGGTATGTTTCTAACACGAGGTATTAAGAAACAATTTTTAATCATCAAGTAAGCGAAAGGGCACTCCGAGTTAAGTTATCAGCAGTCTGCTAACGCGATTTTTTTTCTGATGACCGCGTGACGTACATGTATCATGCGACCTATTCTTGGCTTCTTCCGGCGACGCACATAGGTTGTTTGTCTTCACCCGACGTTAATTACACTGTTTAAGGCGTTGCCTTGTTCGACATAGGTTTTGCGAACTTTGCTTTCCAAACAGCCGGTCGTTATTAGGGCGCTCTTTGGAATGGCAACTCCGCCTGGAAAACAAACACAAATCAGTCGGACACAGTTATCGCTTCGTCGGGATTGTTTTTCGAACACGACACGACAAACTTTTGGTTGTTTGCGGTCGTAAGGCACTTGACAAGGCCCGCCTACGTAGATATGCGAAAAAAACCTCCTGACATTTTACCTCCTACCGGTGCACGTGGGAGGAAACGACCGCAACTCCTCCAGTTGTGCACAATACCACATTGCCAAGCTAGGAAAAAATGAATTCCTATGTTTTAGATGCCTATAATTTCCGTTCGTACTAACCCTCCATTTTAAACTTATTCCTGTTATGCAACACATTTCCTCCAATCTGTATCTAAATTCCAGCAACAAATAATATTTTAGTATGAATGTTTCAATTTAGACAAAAATTGGTTATTTTGCTTAGTACATACCCAAACCTAATTTTTTTCAGGAGGGTGGCCGAGATTGGGAGAGGGGGGAGTCTTTTAATCGAAATTGATACTAAATATACCTACTTGTCATGTCATAACAGCATTTTAGCAAAATATGAAAACCCTGATATTTGTATCGATTTATCCAAAATAGTTCATTCCAAAATTTGCAGTAGTAGTGCATTTCGTTATGGTAGCTCACCGAAAATTAATGTAACCAACAACTTAAAACAAACTCGTTGCTTAAAAAGTTTGCTTACATTCAATTTACGTACGTTCGTGGTTAAATTTAAAGCAACCGTACTGTCAGCGGTCACTGCCCCTCCTTTACGTCACCCGCCGACTCAATGACGTAGGAACTCCATGTGGGATCTACATTGGATTCCCTGTTTGATGTCCGGGCTTAATTACTTTTCCCGTGCCGAAACGTTTGCAATGTTTGGGGGATCCATTGTGCAGGTGTTTGACAACCCATACAATGGAATTACCGCGAGCACGGGCGTTGGTGGAAATATATATATATTACAGGGTTTTTTCACAAGACCCCCAAACTTCGATTAGCGCTTGTCGACGCAGGTTTACATATTTTATTGTTTAAATTGTTGCCGAAATTTTAGCAGCTTTGTATTTAAAATTAGGACCAGTGACAGTTTAAAGTAATTTTGTTTTGATTAACCTGTTTAATTTCTGCAGAAGTTTTGCCTGATAGCGAGTTTTTTATGCAATCATGGCGAGTTTGAAACTTGCAACTTTCGCAGTTTTGATTGGTCTCGTGTTTGCCGCGCCACTTGGTAAGTGAACCTATTTCTTTTAGAAACACAGTTCTATTTTTTTGTCAAAATAATGTTGCGGTTAGGAAGACGTAATACGGAGTAGCTTAATTCAAAACATAACTGACAGAGCACTTGTGTACAGTAAATACATTTTCTTGCAAATATTGCGGCTATTATTATTGATGCGAATACGTTTAAAAAGTGATACTTATTATTTGTATTTTTTGCAGAAAAACGAAGCACCAACGATGAACAAGGTTAGCATTTAAACGTTTTGCATGTACTAAACCGATTTTGTCATTTTCAAAACTGCAGTGATAGTAATCAAGCGTAACAACAAAGAAATGTAATCGACTTGTTTATAATATCAGTGAACCATTTAGTTTCGGCAATTATACAAATCGGAATGAATGCATACTAATTGGTATTGTTTTCAGAGTTGGAGAAAAAATGGGTGAAACCAAACCTTTGGCCTGGCTGGGTAGGAGTTCCACCTCGTGTTCCATACATGCCGGGTGGACAAGGTCAGTCGCAAGGACAAACCCAAGGTCAAGGGTGGGGTGGTCAAGGCCAGTCGCAAGGACAAACCCAAGGTCAAGGGTGGGGTGGACAAGGCCAGTCGCAAGGACAAACCCAAGGTCAAGGGTGGGGTGGACAAGGTCAGTCGCAAGGTCAATCGCAGGGACAGGGCCACGGCGGACAAGGTCAGTCACAAGGCCAATCCCAGGGACAGGGCCACGGTGGACAAGGACAGTCCCAAGGTCAATCGCAGGGACAGGGCCACGGCGGACAAGGTCAATCGCAGGGCCAATCTCAAGGGCAAGGACACGGCGGACAAGGACAGTCCCAAGGTCAATCTCAGGGACAGGGACACGGCGGACAAGGACAGTCACAAGGTCAATCCCAGGGACAGGGGCACGGTGGACAAGGGCAGTCGCAGGGGCAATTACAGGGACAGGGATGGGGTGGACAAGGATGGGGTGGACAAGCCCAACATCAGCAACAAAATCAAGTGCAAGGGTACGCAGGAGTGTTTGGCCAGGCGCAAAAGCAGTCGCAAGCACAAGGCCAGTTGTTAGCAAAACGGCTATTCGGATTCCAATTCCAAGGACAAGCTCAAAGGCAAAGGGGTAGAGGTGGACACCAATCGCAAGCTCAATCACAGAGCCAGATGGGTTTTGGCGGAGGTGGCATGCACCAGTCCCAAGCACAGAGTCAGTCGCAATCTGGAAGTGGTGGTCGGGGATCGCAGCACCAAATGCAGGTCCAAATGGGTTATGGCCACGGAGGACACGGCGGTGGTTTCCAGATGCAGGCCCAACACCAGCACAGCTGGCACAAACGTAGTGGCCAATTCCAAGGCCAGCAGCAAGCACAGGCTGGCAATAATGGAAGACAACAACAAGCGCAAAGCCAAATGCAACACGGTTACGGCGGATTCCAAGGTCAATCACAAGGCCAATCGCAAGGACACGGATGGGGTGGACAAGGACAGTCACAGGGGCAATCTCAGGGACAAGGATGGGGTGTACACGGTCAGTCTCAATCGCAAAGTCAAGTACAGAAAGGTAGAGGAGGATTCCAAGGACAATCCCAAAGTCAAGTACAAAAGGGCAGAGGGGGATTCCAAGGCCAATCGCAAAGCCAAGTACAGAAAGGTAGAGGAAGATTCCAAGGACAATCGCAAAGCCAGGTACAAAAGGGCGGAGGTGGATTTCAAGGACAATCTCAAAGTCAAGTACAGAAAGGAAGGGGCAGGTTCCAAGGACAATCTCAAAATCAAGTGCAGATGGGTCATGGAGGAGGTTACCAAGGACAAGCCCAAAGCCAGTTTCAACACGGTAACAGTGGATTCCAAGCACAATCACAACACCAGGCCCAGTTCGCATATTAACCATGGTAAGCATTGTGTTGTACGCTTGCAGCATTCCTAAACAATCTACATAAATTTACGTTTGTTTTTCAGAAACTCTTCCCGCTGTCTGATTAAAGAAGTCAACGATCAATACTTTGCTGTTTTGTTGATGTTGTAAACAATAAACCAATTGTAGCGGCATATAGAATCAAGGAGGGTGTGCTTATAAGGCCGAACTTACAGCCGTTAGTAAAACATGACAAGCAAGTGCGTAACAGAATAACACAGATGTGCAACATACGAAACAAATCTGAAAGGTTTTGACATTTAAGATTTTCCTGTTTAGACGTCTTGACGAAACGATTAGATTTCGTTCTTATAAACCAGAGTGCGATCAATTTAGGACTCAGTACAATTATAAATACTTCAATATTCTTACCAATACTACAATATAAATACCATCATAATTGCTCTCAAGCATGTAAATAAATACACAGTTATAAATCACATGTCACAAGATTTATGTTTAATAGCATTTTGCTTTTGCATTAATTTTCGCAAATAAACATTAGTAGTAACTAATATCGAATCTTAAATATTCGTCTGCTATTGAAGCGGGTGCCATTTACAGATATGACAATTAACACCGATGCAACGCCGTTTGTTTCCTTATTTAGCTAGGTAGTAACAATGGAAGGGTGCAACAGGTAATGGCACTGGTATCGCCACGTGGTGTGTATTGTTTTACAACATCAGAAAAAAGTTAATCCGTCGTTGAACTCGTTTCAGTTGTCTTTATATGGTGGCGTTAGGCTTGCTGGCTTTAGCCTTACATGCAAAACCTGATTACGTCCATTCTCATGTAACTATGACGACAGCACAGTTTAGACAGGAAAATTGCCCTCAGCTACTGGTTATTAAATCTTTTTTTTTGTTTTGTTACCTAATGGCATAACATTCGTCCCCCTTGCTCCCTTTCCCAAACAACCCCGCAACCAATATTGACATATTTTTCTAACCTGCTATATGTATACATATATTTTTATCTATCTGCGGTAACATTGAGGAAGCGAAATGTAATTGTAATTGGTTTAACCTTTACCAATTTACAGTTACAAATAAAGAAAGCCAAAGATTCAATTGTAATTATAGTTGCGCAATTATAAGCTCATTTGTGGTCGCAAATAATTCAACTCCGGAAGAACATAGGTATTGTTAAGTTTAGAAAAAATAGTTGTTGAACTTGATTTCAATAAATAATTATTCAAAAAAAAGCAGTTTGCCAACTTAGTTTAAAGGGGTTAATTAAGCGTGTGACCTTATAGAATCCATTACTGCAGTTGGTATGAGGTTTAATGATTAGCTTTAAAAAATAGGATAAGTTAGCTGGGTTAAAAACAAATTCACACTATCCATCCAAACCAGTGGTCGGCAAACTGTGGGCCGCCTAATCCTTTTAGTGGGCCGCGCAAACCTTACTTATGTGGGCCGCGTGGAAAATGGGAGCTGGATCCTGACGCGATTGGGGGGCCAAAACGCGGAGTCGTACTCTACATGTAAACGGTGATGATTTGA
>QXVZ01002229.1:0-19174 GCA_008931825.1 Phallusia fumigata
GTGGAACGCTCAAAAAACGCGGGAACTTTTAGGAGGCAATTTTTGTTCGAATTTTATTTCTTTTAAAAAAGATTTTGGAGATCAAATTATCACGGATAAGAAAAACTTGAGTTTTTTTTTTTTGACTTTCCACATTTATTGAAACAAAGATTTCACTTAAAACCATTACAAGTTTTATTTAAACCTGTATGTTAGGTTTGAAAATTTATAGATTCTTCATCTTTGTAAAATGTAAAGGTGTATGTAAGCGGTTAAACAATTTATTTGCCTCACACGCGCCACAAACACTTTCACCTCACTAAATACTTTCTTAACTTGCGCTGCTCCAAAGCATTTGTAACAATCCAACAGTGTTTTAAGCCTAATATTCATGATTCGATGGCTTGCTGCGTGATGTTAAACAGCTTGTTACATACGAACTACATTGTTGTGTCTGTAGTAAATTCGGCCAATCCGCGTACAACGCGTTGTTAGATTGCCAGAGATGGTTGTAAAAACATCCGATACAAAATGTTTGCTCTCTCATACCGAGTAAGTCACAACTTTCGAGGTCATTTGAAGGTTAAAACTTTCACAAAGACGTTTTGGGTAGCTTCATTAAAAACATAACTGCCAGAGAGCTTGTATATAGTAAATACATTGTGATGCAAATGTTTCATCGCTGTTGTTCATTTGTGCGTACTGCAAGCATAATGATTGTTGAAACATTTCCAATACAATGTATTCACTTTCCACAAGTTCTTTGGCAGTAAAGTTTTTAATGAAGCTACCGTGCTTTCTGTTTCTACGTATTCGGACATCGCGGTATAAGCTTGACCATTGTCCAGGAATTAATACGTAGTCGCGTCTTCAATCACCAAATGTGTCACACTTAACTCAACCTAACACCAAAAAATTTTACTCACTTACTAAGAAGAAGTCGTTTCGGTGGTTCCCCTCCTGCGATGACGTCGATTGTAAAAATCCCAATGTTACGTCACAGTGGCTAGCAAAAACTACATAACTCCTACACTCCTGCAAAAGTAAACACTTTGTATCATGATCACTACAAGTTACAGACAGTTTGTATTTGGGAGTTGGATTTTCGTTTTAAATTTCCAAATTTTAATACGGATGTTTGCTGCAAGGGAAAGAAATTAAAATTGCAAGAGAAAAACAGAACGTATGCTTAAGCCATCTTAACTTCCAAATGAATCTTTTCTACTAAAGATAATAACAAACAAGTGTCGAATGGCAATGATGTCAAGTACCCCAAATCGGTGTATTTTGTGACGTTTACTACAAAATGATGGAGGCATATATCTTTGCAGGTAAAGGTCGCCTTACANGGTGACTTCGCATCGTTCGGGTGCGTTGGGGCGACGGTTGGGTATCAAGTGAAAAACAGACGCAGTAGCAGATGTTTTCGGCATAATATCGAATGTCTACAACGACTTGGGGGCGCGACTTTGTAATTCGAGAATAAACCATGGATGCAAACTATGCCTTGTTGTTTACAGATACGTTGATTGCAATTCCATCAACTGTCGACACGTTTGTTCCTATTTAAACTCAACTAGAAGAGTTTACCGGAAAACAAAACAACGCCACTCCACTACAGAGATGTGGCTCTAATCAGCGGGTAATTACAACTTAAGCATTTGAAGTTGACGGCCCGCTATGGGTTAGAGGGTAGAAGCGATGAATTTCGCCTAACAGGTCGCTCTCGCTGTAGCCTGGATCAAAGCCACATAATTGCTGTGCTTTGTGTAAAGGTGTGGAGGTAAAATGGCACCTTGATGTTTTTGATCTGATGTTTTGGTTTTACTTGAAATGTCAGGTGTTTACAAAATACGAAATAATGTTTATTTATTGGATTGAATAATTCTGCGCTGCTTTTGTAGTTGTATAAAGTTTGTCTTTTATATTTTAAACCATGTTTGAATGCCCACTTCTATTTTGCCAGTGATTTTTCTTAATCTTGACTCTATTTTAATATTCTGAACCATTAACAATAAGTTTTTTGAAAATCCCGAAGTATTCTGGTAATTGTTTGACGCGAGTTTCACATCCAAACCGGTGTCAAATTACGATGAGTTTAATTACGCCTTTTCGAAATTAGTTCTCGAATCTAACTCTCAACAGTTTGGTGCCAATCAAATCCAACTTGTTGTTGTTGAGATTGTCAGCAAAAACAAAACCATGTAAACAAGTAGATAAAGCCACGTTTGTAATTCCAGCTATTAATAATATTCGCACGTTGGATTAAAATTCTTTCATATTATAAGACTTTTTACACACGACTATGGAAAAAATGTATATCCGTTGTAAAACATCGACGTTAAGTTGTCTTAAGGGTCCCCGACAAGGGTTTAACCCCCCCAAGACCCCTGAAAAAAGTCGCCAACAGTTTCATGAACGGTTTTTATCCCATTTCACGTAGCCACAATCAAAACTATTCACTTTGTTTTGTAAACACCGATGTGCAATCGACTCCGTTTAGCACCAACATAGTCGCAAAGAGTGAGAATGGCAAGCTGACTAACGTTACAAATCATTATCCAGTTACAATGTTTTAAGCCACCGTATCTCAACGCTATTCAGTTCTAAATGAGTTTCTCAACACTCAACATAAATGACTGATACAAAATTTGCAAAAAATGTTTAACTTCCTAGTTGTTGTTTTTTATTGTTTTGGAATAATGTGTACAGTACGTAGCTTAAAACATAAATACCCATCACAATATTGTTAATAAGTTAGAAAGTGTATTACTTGTTGTACAGTGATTTTAACCCAGTTTAGAAAAGTATTGTGCATATTGTACTGAACGAATTTGACAGTGACTTTGTTTTGCTCGTATTCTTTGTCTTGCCGGGTAAAGGTTTGTGCCAATTATTAGTTTATCACCGAACTGGGGCAAAGCATAGCCCCAACCGAAAGTTTTGCCAAATTTTCTTTGCTTGTCGAAAAGGTTTTGCTTTTTTTGGGAGAAAAAAAGCGAGTTTTTCAAACCCCAACTAATGCAGGAAGCTCAAAACGGAATAAAAGATTCACCAAAGGTTTTCTCAGGGCGGCCGAAGCACTGAAGCTCCATTGAATTGAACACGGCGTGTCTAACACCCACTCTTTAGGCGGTTTATCTAAAACACAGCGAATAATTAAACTATTTTACGGCAAGCAGGGATGAAAAGGGTTCCAGTTACCCCCGTGGTTTACTAAAACGCTATTTCGTGTCACTAAATGGAACCTAATACGTTCGAAGTGTAATCCCGATCCTTTTGAAGGCGTTCTTTGGGCGGTTCGTCTGAAACTCCATCTCGTTTTGACAACGCGTTTGCGAAAATCGCTTTTTTGACGTGATAAAAAAGTTTAGCGCCCATTCTTAAAAATTAATTTCCAGTATTTTGGCAATACTTTTAACCAAGTATTCGTAAACTAGTAATCTATTTCATGGAATATTCGCATATTGCTGCTCAAATACCAACATGTTCGACCAAATAAGTTTCACAACTGCCAGTCAGCCCTCTCTGTGTGGTAAAGTTTCATAAACGCTGCGGTTCCCCTTTCCTGGTGTCACCCCGTTATTACCTCAAACCATTTCCGGCAGTTTTCTTCATCTTAGTTCGAAACATTTGCCCAGTTGACAATTTACTGGCCCCGAACACCAAAATATCTTTTTGCAGCAAGTCTCATTAATAATTAATTGAGCATTTTCTCAAGACGATCTTGTGCATTGTTTTAATGCCGCTGCCAAATTGGCGTTTGCCTAAGACTTGGTTAAAAGTTCCGTCTTTCTACCTCTGGGGCACAAACTATTGCTCCATTCACATGCTTCCTCGAATCGGGTTTCTGAACGAGTTAAACGCAATCAGCAATGACGATTCACTTCGAAAATCGCCTTAATCGATAAACCCGCTTTAAGCGTGCTTTGTTACCAGTTCCGTTGTACAATCCACTTTTATCCATTTTGAAACTAGTCCAAGTATTCATCACAATGAACATTCGAAAACTAACAATACCTATTGTTTCGCAACAGTCAACCTGTGGCGGCGAAGCATTATCTGCATATCAAGCTCACACAAAGTCTAATTTCCGCTTCAACGGCGACTGAAAGCATCAGGAAACTAGCCAACACCTTTTCTGACACATTATGACGACCACTAGCCTCAACTGTTGCCCGAATTGATGCTATCGCCAACCAACTGGTGATTAAGTTGCAGGTTAGCACTGGAACTAGCTAATGGCCGGAAAACAGTTACCTTCTTAACAACACCCAATCTTCCTGTATGTCAATTCAGCATTGCACCTCTCACCTAGCGAAAGGCCTCCTCTCTATCCCAGCTCACTTTGCAATAGATCCAGTCAGCTCTCGCCGCCCAAGTTCAGCGAAAAAATGGCGCGTTGCCCATCGCGGCTCGCACAGCGGGAGCCTGCTTTGTATAAAATCCCATTGGTGTTTGGCTGACGCTGCTGCATTAGTTGAAATGCAAGGACCAGCCAAGGTGGGTTTTCGGAAATCGAACGACAAACCTTTGATCAGCTTTCGCTTTTGCCACTGGCAGGCGTCTGTAAGGTTATCTGAGACTTCACATGGTGCTGGTACAATTTTGGATTTTTAAATTTCGAAACTTGTATTACTCACTGGTATAATTACGATACATGGTTCTGATACACATTGAAGTGTATTTTTTGCTGGTACTCTTATACAAATGATAAATTACCTACATTTTATGATAAATTTCGGCACTCAATCTATGTGATAATAACTTTCTTTTGATGTGCATATCTGCTGAATATACCAGTTCAAGAAGCGTAACTTTCAAACCCCACGAAACAAAACATAAACACCTTAATTTTTCACCTTAAAAATCAGGCACCTACAAAATTACGAAACATCAATAACAAAAATCTTTGTCACTCTGGCCAAGTGCAATGATGCGTCTAACATTCAATAAATCCCAAACGACTTAACGAGATGTTGTCATCCGCCGGCTCACCGACGCTTGCAAATTGACCGGAAATCACATCTGTGCGACGAAGCAGCTTCCAGCCAGCCAGAATCAATAAGCATGACTGTCCTGGATTCTGCTGCAAAATCTGCCTGCCTGTGTTTTTGCCACTGGTGTAAATAGGCTTCCGACTGCTCTGTGACGCATAAAGTGCGCTTTGTGACGTAACTAAGGCTTGTTTACGCTTGAAGAATGCGCATTTTGTGAACTGTGCTTGCGGTATACATTTGGTTTTTTCATTGCTAAGAATCCTGAAAAAAGATGTATAAATAACCTATGGACTGCAATTGGTTGTTTTTGCCGGCCAAACTGAGGTAATTTTGCTATTATGCGTCCTATCGCTCGAAACGTCTGTTGTCACTCTTTTAAATAAACTTAGGCCCTATGAATTTATAGCGATCTTTTTGTCATTAAACTGCTTTTTTCGATTGGTTTCGAAAATACTACGAATACTTGCTAAGTAAAAATATGTTACCGGGTCTGGTGGCAATATTTCCGGGTACCCCTCTAGGCATAGCCACCTGTTGTATGTTAATGTTCCATAGATTCAAACTAATTCAGACGACCCTGTGACACATGCACTAATTATGTGACGATTCGGCGATCTGTATGCTAATCACGTGGTTTTTATGTGTCCAATCAGCGCTGTTTATAGTGACAAGCGAAACTGCTATTGGATAATGCCGTTTCGAAGTAGAGTCATTTGCATATTTTCAAGTTTCATTCGGACTGAGACTGAGAAATTGACGTCGAACAAAAACTATTTGCTGCGTGTAACTGTAGCGCCATCTATCGACGAGTTTTCTTACAGCACCACTGCGACCAGATAAATTTTACAGATTTGTTTGATTTATTTTAATCCGCAGTGTAATAACGGATTTGTCACAAGTCCGCCATCGCACACAAAAGCTAAACAATTTACAGGTTCATTTACTTCAGTTGGTGGAGTAANTGTGAAAGGTGATCGATCTCCAGGCTTTCGACCTTTCGCATACATTAGGCTCGCTCATTGGATTACTCGCCAGAAGGCAAAGTTGTTTTGGCGGTTATTGCACTGAACTTTGCAAAGAAGTTGTCTCTTCACTATCAGTACGGACAGTGTACAGATGTTACTAGCAGTTTCAAGTTATACTTGTTAGTCGTTATAGGCAAAGACGGTTTAGAAATCAGCTTAATTGCTTTTTAATTTATAGACTAAAATTTGTGATAATTAATTACACTTACTGTTTGGTATATTTGGAAATGCATTTTTAAATTAAAGGTTAATTTTTAAAAATTGTTTGCATTAATTACGAATTGCTGAAAATGTATCTTATTTAGACCATGATTTGATTTTTAATTATTGTTATTTAATGTGCATTTGTGCTTCTTTTTGCTATGGCACGAAAACCATCAGATGAAGATACTATTGAAGCCATAGAAGATTCACATCTGCTCCTTAATCAATCCCCAATCAACACCGATGAACACCTTAAAGTTCCATCAACTGCATTCAAGCCATCACCAATTGATAAATACAAACCTGCCTTGAAGACATTAATTCCAATCCGACCCTTTGAAAAATCTGACCATGAACACCCATGCGATACGGCAGGGCTCATTTCAACTGCAACTTTTTCCTGGATGACAGTTTTGGTGTGGAATGCTTTTAAGAAACCACCTTCAGTCGATGATTTATGGAAATTGTCGCAGTACGACCAAGCAGAACCGAATTATGAGCGTTTTGCACGTCTTTGGGAAGATGAAATCTGTAACCATGGAAGAAAAGATGCCTCTGTTTGGAGAGTTATGATGCGGTTTGTTAAAACAAGATTTATTATTTCCACCCTGTGCATTCTAATCTATGCATTTACAGTTTTTGCCACAAGTAGTTTTATAATGCATCTTCTGTTAAACTATGTATCACAGAGAGGCTCAACCATTAGCTATGGAATTGTGCTTGCAGTTGTGCTGTTCTGTGTAGAAATTATGCGTTCCAGCATTACAACGCTCCTCTACGCAATAAACTACAGGTCAGCAATAAGAACACGTTCAGCAATGGTTCTGTTTATGTTTAAAAAGGTGTTAAAACTTTCCTCTGCTAACACTGCAGTTTCTGTTGGTGAACTCGTGAACCTATGTTCAAATGATGGTGATCGTATTTTCGAGGCANTTCCATCAACTGCATTCAAGCCATCACCAATTGATAAATACAAACCTGCCTTGAAGACATTAATTCCAATCCGACCCTTTGAAAAATCTGACCATGAACACCCATGCGATACAGCAGGGCTTATTTCAACTGCAACTTTTTCCTGGATGACAGTTTTGGTGTGGAATGCTTTTAAGAAACCGCCTTCAGTTGATGATTTATGGAAATTGTCGCAGTACGACCAAGCAGAACCTAATTATGAGCGCTTTGCACGCCTTTGGGAAGATGAAATACGTAACCATGGAAGAAAAGATGCCTCTGTTTGGAGAGTTATGATGCGGTTTGTTAAAACAAGATTTATTATTTCCACCTTGTGCATTCTAATCTATGCATTTACAGTTTTTGCCACAAGTAGTTTTATAATGCATCTTCTGTTAAACTATGTATCACAGAGAGGCTCAACCATTAGCTATGGAATTGTGCTTGCAGTTGTGCTGTTCTGTGTAGAAATTATACGTTCCAGCATTACAACGCTCCTCTACGCAATAAACTACAGGTCAGCAATAAGAACACGCTCAGCAATGGTTCTGTTTATGTTTAAAAAGGTGTTAAAACTTTCCTCTGCTAACACTGCAGTTTCTGTTGGTGAACTCGTGAACCTATGTTCAAATGATGGTGATCGTATTTTCGAGGCAAACAGAATGGGCAACTTGGTTTTGGTTGGTCCTATCTTATTTATTGCTGGTACAATCTATAGTGCTGTTTTGCTTGGGCCGATTGGGCTATTTGGTGCACTTATTTTCCTGGCCACTATCTTGCTGCAAGGGGTGCTGGTAAAGGTGATGAATAAGCTTCGGGAAAAGGCCATTGTGTTGACAGAGCTACGTGTAAAAAGCATTAGTGAGATCCTCACTTTTATCAAACTTATTAAGATGTACTGCTGGGAGGAATCGTTTGCTAAAAGAGTTATAGACCTTCGCAAAAAGGAACTGGGTCACCTTAAAATGATGGCATTTCTGCAGAGTATGAATGTAAGCCTTGCTTTCTTTACTCCTGTTTTGGCTTCTGTTGTCATGTTCTCAGCATATATTCTTCTAGGTTATAACCTCACAGCTGAAAATGCGTTTACATGCATTGCAGTTTTTAATATGATGTCTTTTGGTCTTAAAGTGATGCCGTTGGGTGTACGGAGCCTCGCTGATGTTACTGTGACAGTGGAACGATTTAGGAAAATTATGCTTATGGACGACATGGAAAGTTATGTGCAGCAAACAACCAAGGACAAGACCAATGCTGTCGAAATTTCTGGAGCCACTTTTTCTTGGGAAACACCTGGTGAAATCGAAGACCTTTCAACTTCAACGACAACAGCAAATACCAGAAAAGCTTCTGAAGCTGAAGATTTGATTCAGGAGGATATGCCCAAAGATGGAAACTTGCCCTTAGTTTTGAAACATATTAACCTGAAAATTCCAAAAGGATCCCTGGTAGGTGTCTGTGGCCACGTTGGTGCTGGCAAAAGTTCTTTAATTTCGGCTTTGATCGGACAATTGCATTTGGTAGAAGGATCTGTGGCTTTAGATGGTGCTTTGGCCTATGCTACACAGCAAGCTTGGCTAATGAATGCCACTATACGTGAAAATGTTATTTTTGGTCTCTACTATGATGAAGAGAAGTACAAAACTGCCATCACAGCAAGTGGGCTGTTGGATGATTTGGATACATTGCCCAGTGGTGATTTGACAGAAGTTGGAGATCGTGGAATCAACCTTAGTGGCGGACAAAAGCAAAGAATAAGCCTCGCTAGGGCACTGTACTCTGATCGTGACATCTACTTGCTGGATGATCCTCTGAGCGCAGTTGATGTTCATGTTGGAAAACACATTTTTAATGAAGCCATTCTTTCCCAGTTAAAGAAAAATGGTAAAACGGTGATTCTTGTAACACATCAACTTCAGTATTTGCCCAAATGTGACCAGGTAGTTCTGATGGAACATGGAAAGATTAAGGAGGTGAAAAGCTTTGAAGCACTAGTACAGGAGAGTGCAGACTTGGCTGCCCTTGGAATTACAGACAGGGAGAAAGAGGAAAACAATTTGGTCAAACGGGATCCATCAGTCAAAACAGCTCCAACTAAATCTGCTGTCGATTCAGAAGAAGAACTGATAGAGCAGGGAAGACTGATGACAAAAGAAGAGAGAGGTGGTGTGATTCCAGCATCAGTTTACTGTGCCTATATAAAAGCAGGTTCTGGTTACTTTGCAGCATTTCTGGTGCTTCTTTTCTTTGCTTTCAACGTCGGTGTGCAACAGTTCACAAACTTGTGGCTTTCTCTCTGGTTAAATTTGGGATCAGTCCATGCTAAGCATTTTGCTGAGGTTGGAAATTTTACCACACTTTCCCTTGAGCAACCATTAGGAAACTTTTCAATGGCCGCAAATATCTCAACAGAAACAACAGTTTTACCAAACACTAGACCACCTGTTGATCCAACAGATATCACGACCCACCCTAAATTCAAGTTTTATCTTCTTGTTTATTTTTCATCAGCCGTCTTTATGTTGCTTGTCAGTGTTCTCAGAGGGTTGTCTTACATGACGTTGGCATTCAATGCGATGAAAAATCTACACAACAGCATGTTTACACGAATTCTCAATGCCCCAATGGAGTTTTTTGACACAACACCATCCGGAAGAATCATAAACCGCTTTCAGAAAGATATGGATGAAGCCGATGCACCATTGCCTATCATTTGGGAGTTGTTCTTTTTCAACTTCATGACTCTCATTTTTGCAACAGGCCTGATTGCTTATGTTTTTCCCAAATTTTTGATAGTGGTTTTTATCATTTGCCCAATCCTAGTAATTGCGTGCATCATGTTCAAACCTGCGGCACGGGAGATGAAACGACTTGACAACATGACACGCTCACCATGGTTTGCTCATATTACCACCACCATCTCTGGACTTGACACTATCCGGGCTTACCAAAGCTCGAGCAGATTTGTGGATGAATTCATCAAACAACTTGATAAGAATGCAATTCCATGTTACCTGTTTGCCTGCATCAACCGCTGGCTGGCTGTTCGCCTGGATATACTCATGATTTTGACATGCGTGTTTGCGACGCTGTTTGTTGTGATTTACAGGGACATCGTGTCACCAGCATCAGCTGGTTTGGCTTTGTCTTCTGCATTTTTGATGTCTGGCATGTTGCAGTTCACAATCCGATTGTTAAACGAAGGTGAGGCAAGGTTTGTTTCCATCGACCGCATCAAATACTACATCGATAATGTTATTCAAGAGAAATCTGACTGCAAAACACAAGCAGGGGAAAACTGGCCAAAGAAGGGTGTCGTAGAGTTTAGGAATGTGTGCATGCGCTATCGGGAAGGCCTTTCTTTGGCATTGGTAAACATCTCCTTTAAACTAAAGCCGAGTGAAAAAATAGGTGTTGTTGGTCGTACTGGTTCAGGAAAATCCTCTTTGGCTGTCACACTTTTTCGGTTGGTGGAATTGGCCGAGGGGAGCATTTTGATCGATGATTTAGACATCAGTACAATCTCTTTAAAATCACTTCGCTCCAAGTTGGCAATTATCCCACAGGATCCGGTTCTGTTTACTGGAACAGTCCGTTACAATCTTGACCCATTTGACCATTACAAAGAGGAGGAGCTTTGGAAAGTTTTGGAACAAACACATTTGAAAGCAAGCATTCAGAAGTTGCCGGATCAGCTTGAAAGTCCCTTGTCCGAAAATGGAAGCAATCTTTCGGTCGGCGAAAGACAGCTTATGTGTCTGGCCCGGGCTCTGCTCCGGCAAAGCAAGATCTTGGTTTTGGATGAAGCAACTGCTGCAGTTGATGGGGACACTGAGAAGATTGTGCAGGAGACGATTCAAGAAGCATTTGCCGACTGTACACTGATCACCATCGCTCATCGTCTTGCATCAGTGGTGAAATGCGATCGCATCATGGTGCTCAGCGAAGGACGTCTGGTTGAGTTTGATCCGCCACAGAAACTTCTAGATGACAGCAGTTCTGTGTTTTCTAGAATGATGGCTGCAACAGATTAGTAATTTTTGTGCCTTTGTCTTCACTAATTATCCACCTCTTTTTGTTTATTAGTTATTCCTAAATGTTTTGTTATACGTTGTATTTTTCCAGGTGGATGCATTCTAATTTGTCTTCTTTGTGTTTGTCAGCTGGTGGAAGGCAGTATGATAAAATATGATTTATTCATTTGTCACTGTTCAAAACATGGGCAACTTTAATTGGCTATAATTTACCAATTTTGGGTCAATTATAACACCAATAATTGAGCTTAATTGCCCCGGGCTAAAAAAACACCAAGGCAAAAGCTTTTAAAGTGTTTGTAGGTTGTCAGTCCATCTGAAAAATCCAAACATTATTTTGCATTGCTAATTCGCATGTTATAGCTGCTTTTGGTTGCAAAAATCCATTTGGTAAAATGTTGCACAACTACTATTTATTTTAGAAATTTTGGTTACTGATTCGACAGTGTCTGAAGCCATCCCGTCAATATAGTAATATTTTTATTGCATTTGTATTTTTGGTTTTTGTCTATGAGCATATATTGCATTGTAGCAGTTACCTTGTCTCAGGTTTGCCACCGTATGTGTGGAAAATCACAACACTATTGCAAACACATTTGTGTAATAAATTGTTTATCATTTACCTCTGTAACTGAAGTACAAAAACGTGGTTGAAAAAATACATCTTTTTTGAAAGGAATTAATTAAAACATGTTGAGAATTCAAGCGTTTCATCTTTTAAATTTGTTGCTCAATTAGCTATTTTTGTACATCAGTTGCATTAAAGTACACAATACATATTTGTCCTTGTAAGTGTCTTTGCCTTGCACATTTTTTCACAATTTGTTCCTTTCAAAACAATTTTGTGAATGGGCTACATTGTGTAGTTTGTTCTTCACTTTATACACATCGAAACCCAATATTTTCCTAACACCAGAAATGTTATGGTAGTTTAAATCCCTGTTTTTTGTTTGAGTTTAGTGCAGTATACACTAAAGCTCTTAAAAATGACATTTTGTTTGATAAACCTCGCGTACATGTGTGTCACTGAATATGAAAACTTCTTCACCTTATAGCACAATTCATGTGTCCCCAGTTTGTTTAAGCATGCAATCTTAAAGGTGTTGTAATTCCATGTGTTTTTGCCCTTTCATTGTAGATATTCTATTTCCCAAACTATCTATTTAGAGTCTTATTTCATGCAGACAGATGGTTGTGTAATGCATTATTTTTGTTAAAAATATGTTTTATAAAAGGTAGAGGTATTGTTTGAGAAGTGTACATGAAATTGTAAATCTTTGTTTATATATTTTTCATAGTTAATGTGTTTCATTTCATTAAAAATTTTTATTCATTAAACAAACAAAAGTCAATCCAATAGAACAAATATTTTCTCATTTTTTTCAAAAATTAAAATATCATTTTTTTTTAATTTGGAAAATATTTTATTGGACTGACTTTAGTTTGAGCAAAGTAAAATTAAAAACAGTTCAATTGGTATATTTTTGCTTGCCAAATACACAATAATAGGAAAATTGCTTTGGTATTTCACTAATTTATTCAAATGCACTTTTTGTTGTAAATATTTTTGCCTCGACTAAACCAATTGTTTGTTTTCCTCCAATGATTGTAAACATGAAACTGAGTTCACTAATTTTGTTTTTGTGTGCAGATACATAGGTTGTATATAGTCTTTTAATGAAATATATTGTGGGATGTCAAGTTCCAACAGCAATCTACATGTTTCCAACGTCACTGGCATAGTGCGAGATGATAGAGGTTAGTATTTATCTGGATAAAATTTGGTCCTGTGTAGACAACATCGTTCGTAAAACTGGTATTTAAAACAATTTGCGTAGGTATGTGAGGTATTCTATGTATTTTCGGTATTCTTGTTGGTATTTTGCAGGTCTGATAGAAAGTCTAGCTTTAACAATACAACAATGTGAACCAACTTTATTTTGTCATGAGCCAAAACCTAGAAATTAGCTGCACAAAAAATATTAACTTACGAATGGAAAATTCAATTTAATGGTAATGGCCCTTCGTTTTGTTCATTTTTTACAATGATATAAACACAAATCATGGTTATCAGACTAAAAAAAGTTTCAGTCATTTGCAAAACAGTAGTGTCAAATGCAATCTTGTAAAAGGTCATTTTCAGTTGCTGCACATCAGCAGAAGCGATATTTGCTAACAGTCCAAGGCTTACACAAAGGAAATTGTAAACCCTTAGAATTTTGCACACTTCAACTAATGTGGTACAGTGGTTTCCCCGCTTGACTGTGTTTTAGTGGCTAGCCCTTTTCTAACCTTAAATCACTTATATACAGCAAAACAAAATACACAAATAAATATTGTGATGATTGTGTGGTATGTTTTTTAACAATTTTTTTTGCTGATCCGGAAAAAGCTAAATGCCTAGACTCAAACTTTCCTGTGTCGACCATTTTAAGGCATTTTACAACCCTTTCAAGCGTTTGATATTTTTGCAGGGGTTGCATTTATCCCAGCAACGCAGCGACCGGATGGAACATGGCGCAAAGCTCAAAGGGTGAAAGAAGGTTACGTACCAGATGAGGACATAAAAAGGTAACAATACTGAAATATGTTTTCAGTTGCTGTTTGATGTGCTGAACTTTGCAACTTACATTTTACTATTGTAGGGTTAGCCAGTCATAAATTCCTAGTGTGTGTGTGTTAAACTTTCAAACATGTTGATGTGTAGGTGTTTAGTAAAACCTTGTGATTTTTGTGGCTCATTTTGTTGATGACTCACAGATTTTTCCTGTGAACTTTGTACAACTTTATACTTAGCTTTGTATCATCAGTAGAAGTAAATTTTTGGCATGCAGAATTTTTGACTTGTTGTTATTCATGGTCGGTGAGACAAATTCACCAACAAATTCAGTGCTTGTCGCAGTTGACAGGCATCACAACATTGAAAATATTAACCAATTGTTGATTGTTTTATCATTTTTCTGTATGTTTCTTGTAAAGTTTACAATAACATCAAGCATTTTTTGCCCATGACTTTATGTTCATTTGAGTTAGCCCAAAGTCTGGTCCATCACCTAAATTTATTGCTGTTGTTGACAAGATATCAAACAAGCGCTGCAAGGATCCGTAGCAGTGCCCCCGCCTGTCCGGGGTTTACAGCCCCAGTTCCCGAGAAGCCAAAATCTGTCCCGGGTTTCAGCAGTTCGGCAAACACAAAACCTGGTCCAGATCTTCCACTTAGCAAAGGAGCAAAGAAAAATCTAAAGAGAAAAGAGCAAAGGAAGAAGAAAAGAGATGAAGAGACTGAAGTGATCATACAACAGCAGTATACAGATCTCGTCAAAGGTTAGTACTTCTGCATGGTCTTAAGTAGAAATGTGTGGAGCCTGTTCTCGGGTATCTGTGCCAAGCATCGCCATTTCGATTGCTCTATGCTTACAATTGTTGATATTTAGTGTTTTTAATCTGTTAAGATCCATCCAACTCCATGGCTCTTCAAATGACAAACGTTTTCACACCATTTTATCTTTTTTAAAAGGTCACGGTAAAACAAAGTATTACATGAAAATGACAGTGATCAGATCTATGCAATTTATTTGGTTGTGACAAATTCGGGGTTCAGGGCAGACCCTAGAATCAAATCTGCGNAATGACAGTGATCAGATCTATGCAATTTATTTGGTTGTGACAAATTCGGGGTTCAGGGCAGACCCTAGAATCAAATCTGCGAGTGTATCGTTTAAAATTACTAACATGTTAAATTTTGCTTAAATATTATTGAAGGCGACAAATCGGTTGAGGAAATTTCCACTGGGCTACGGGGCGCTGCTATTGGCTCAGCCGGCTGCCAATCAGAGGGCGACGCGACCGCCAAGAAGGTAAAAAACCTGAAGAAAAAGTTGCGTCAGATCGACGAACTGCAGGCGAAGATCGACAAAGGGGAGATAGAGAAACCTGACAAAACACAACTTGAAAAAATTTCCCGACGTCCTGAGCTTGAGAAGGAACTAGTTGGGCTGGAAGCAACGTAACATCGAGCTGTACTTGGTTTAGTTATTGCCTTGCATAGTTTTTGGTAAGACACAGTACCATACTATGTCAAAATGTTTTGTTGCGAATGCGCTATTAACCCGCTCCGTTTTTTGTTACATCAAACACACAGTAAATTATTTTACGGTTTCTATTTTTATGTAGGTACGTCGGGACTTCGGTTCCATGAAGAAAAGTCCTGTGGCGCAAGGACGTTTTCCGGACACAAAATCACTTTTAGCAGAAGAACCTTACCTATTGTTGTGTGTCAAAGCAAAGTCTCTTTCATCTGGTTAATTCATGACCGTCCCAAAAACGCTGAGATTTTTAGGCTTTCTAACCTCAGCCCGGCCCATTCCACCGGCATACTTGGTATCTGCCGATCGTAAAACGTTGGTTAAGTGAACAAAGCTGGTTAGGAAACCCGCTTGTGGTCACGTGGTACCTGGCTTTATTGGTTTTCTTCACTATCTACTATGTTCTTAATATCTGTAATGTTTCTGACAGACTATTGGGGAAATTTTAGGCGGGTTAAGTTCTAATGGGAACAATAATATTTTCTCGTTCCAAGTTACGAAATTTGTAGATGTCACCTGTCGGCAAAACGAAATTTCTATTGTCACAATTTAGTCGTGAGTTTGAAGATGTGATGTTGGATTTTGAAATTGTTGAAATTTTTTGCTATCTGCAGTAAAAAAAATTGTGGTTACTGAATGCAAACGTTCGTACCGTTAATTTAGAAACCAAATCTCAATCCTAATAGAACAATCCTAAAATAGAAGAGAAGCCACAGATCTTGTCATAACTGCGACATCACAATGCAAACAATATAATTTGACAGGTGACGTTTAATTGAAACAGTTTAACATTTCAATACTATTGGTATAGGCTTGACTATCGTACACAAGTGGACGCCACTGGTCTGTAATGCACAGCCTTTTTCTATGCGACTCTAATTCTTTCCTTCCGCCATCATTACGTTTTGTTTTGTGTGTGACGTAGAGTGGAATGCAGCAAGTGTTTCGCAATGGCCTTTTGATTGGATTGGTAAGTTCCCAGTGAGTTATTTTGTTTGATAACAAGAATTCGGTAAAATAGTTATGGAGTAACAAGACAACGTTTGTTGTGTAACTATGGTTCTAAAAGACAGCAGAACCCCATTGTTTTTGGCCTGCTCTTATTGCAGTTAACTTGTGAGGTGAATTGCCAGTATGTTTCAGTTGGTTAGAAATTTATTCCAGGGCTAGGGGTAATTTGCTGGTTGTTGGTTATTCAGGCGTTGCCTGTCACAAGAGCATGTGCGGTTACTATTACGGTTCAATGATTAACTGCTTTTCGTCAAGCAGCCCTGCAATCACATGATCATAGAAACGCCAGTTATGCTAGACAAGCAGAAGCACAAAGCTTTACTGTACAAGGGGATGGTTATTGAGAAAACTGAGGCCTTGACAAAAATACACCAATGGTAGTTTTTTACAGGGTTGAGACTTGGTTACTATCTGCAAGGGTACTAGTCAATATGTTTGCGTTGGGTCTAAGTAAATATTTAGTCTGAATTGTACGTTTTGTATGATGATGTAACAAGACTTGAAGTGGATATGGAGTATAACCCTGTATCTTTGAACAATAGTGGACAAATGACTGTTACAAGAAAAGACAACGCAGCCATTTCTAAATAAAACGGGTTCGTCGTTTGTGCAATGTGCTGCAAGCAGGTTTCCGAACAAGCTATGTGCAATCAAACCTAGCTAAGTGGTTAAACCTCAAAAATTCTGTGACCAATTTGGACTTGCCCAGTCGTACACAACGCACTTCAGTATTTTAAAGTTTTCGTTGCAGGATAATCAATCAAATCAATCAAGTCGTTGTGTGTGAAATTATACTGATGATTTTTGCTGCACTGTAGCAGGGACAATGAACCAACGGATGCAGGATGTCCTCATGTGTCCAATCTGCATTGAGATGCTGCAGCCGCCAGTCATCACGTTGCCATGCCAACACAACTTCTGTCAAGTCTGTTTGAAGGATATGTGTTCGCAAAAATCTCTGATGCATTGGTAAGCATTGGCGACCTTGAAATCACCCACTTTTTCACGCATTTCGTTAATACGTAACAATGTTCAAAGGCCTTGTAGCATCATGCACTTTATAAAACGTGAGCGCTGTTTAGTACTGAATGCAAACATAAACAACTNGCCCCAGCCCCAAAACTTACCCCCGCCCAAAGCAACATTGAGCCCCAAGCCGAGCATTTCCAGGTTAACCCCCAAACCGGAACCGTTTAACCCCAAAGCCGCGATGGAATTAGAAAAGAAATTGGAAGATGGCTTCAAAAAACTGCAGCAAAAAATAGAGATCATAAACACTTTAATACGTCATGAAGACTATTCGCTGGCTGCTCGTAAATCCGATGAGCTGGCAGCTATTGCTACGGACCTGCCCCTCCTCGAGCTACAATGCGAATCCGCGACGAGGGACGTGAGGAACTTGGCCAGGGAATTGTGCCGTAAAGATGAACACACTGCTGCCATATCTCTGTTGTACGCCGCTTCGAAGTTATGCGAAAGAATTCCCGACCCAGAGATGAAGATTGAGGAGCTGATGTTTTGTGCGGATGTCATGCAATCTGTGGCGAGCGGGATGAACTCGATGCAGATCGTGACACAGTTCAAGCAGCACGCCGGACCCATACTTGCGGACGTATGGCGGAAAATCAGCCGAGTAGCGAACGCTGACAAGTCCAGCAAGGCTATCAAGAGCGCGTGGTGCTTAAGACATATAGCGATGTGCCACAGTAACATAGGCGGGTACGAGCAAGCCTCGGATCATAACAAAGAAGCCATTCGTATCATGCAAGACCAGTTCGGTGTCACTTCCAGCCATCACCGCATCTTAGGCATTTGTTACCACAACCTAGCCACGTGTTATAAGCAACTTGAAGAGTACAGGGAGGCTGAGAAAGTCTACTTGATGGCGCTAGAGTGCTACAACAAGGCGCGGGATTGGCAGAGTGAGGAACGAAAGCGTCGAAGTGTTGTCATGACTACCAGCGCTCTTGCTGAAATCAGTAAATTTTTGGCGATTCGTTGAAGTTTAAAACATGAACTTGGTTGGCACTAAAGCGGGTTTCCGACCGAGCTTCGAGCAATCAACTGTTGTTGTTTTTTTGCAAAACTAGCTGTAAACTGTGTAGGTCCCAACGTTTTTGTTCTATGCAATTCAAAGCTGGTTATTACCTATTTGGAATGATTTTCGAAATACTTGTTGACGTTGAGTCAACTAGAAAATTAAACAAAAAATCAAGTAAAGTTTTTTTTAAAGGGTATCAATGTTTCTACCTTGAAATTTGCAACATAACTATCCTCATCTTCCTGCTGTCCTTTGGATTTAATTGCGTCTTTTGCTTTATCACCAAGCTATAATGCTAATGCATAATGCTTCGGACCATGCTTTGTTGTTTAAACAATTCTGATTTTATTTTAGCCACTTTGATTTGATCTTGAAAGCGATCGGGTGTTAGTTTTCACTGTTAAAGAACATTTTCTCTTCCTTCGTCGGAGTCTTGTGATGTTATAAAATGTGTCATGACGTCAAATCGAAAATTCTGTACTGCGGATAGATGTGCAAACCTGGCAGGGAAGCATTTGGGGCGGAAATAGTGGGCAGAATTTTTTATCCAACCGAAACTGAATGGCGAACCGAAACTTTGCAACGTCTTACTTCAGTGTCCTACTGTTGAAAACGGTTGGCTGCACAAAGCTAGCTGGTTATTAGACTTTAAGAGTGCAAATAGTCATTCCTACAAACTGGTACGTCACTGCCTTTGTGCGCCCTTGAAGACTATGCGCAATGATGTAAAATCAGTGGTTAATCTGTTTTGAACCGACCTATCCATACATTTACATTGTCTGACAAAGCTGGCATCAGCATTGTCAATTGCAAGAGCTGCATGAGATTCCGAAATATGTAAGTT